>CAHIKZ030004056.1:2832500-2905000 GCA_903632075.3 Acanthosepion pharaonis
AATAGCAATATATATATATATATATATATATATATATATATATATATATATATATATATAACGACCTTCTAAAATTTAAATACGATGTCAACTGTCATCTTTTGTCTCATTGATCCCCGTTCTTTTATTGTCCTCGCTTTTTTTCTTCACTCTTTGCAACTAGTGACTTTTTATTTCCTTTTGGGTTGGGGCTGGAATGGTGTTTTAAAAAGGACAATCTATCGCGGTGGACGAAATATAGGTTTCAGTTCGAAAATCTCTTGTATATCGCCTGAAGAAGGCCGGATTTGTACAACCGCCGAAATGTCATATGACAAAAAACGATGGATAAATGTAAGTTACAATACATCATTTCAGAAATATAGACAGAATTTTTTTTTGTTACTTTGGAACTTTTTAGATATTGGATTATCTTTATTATACGACTTTCCATGCTTATCAACTGAACGAACAACACCACGGATTATTTAAAGAATTTGGTTCAAGTTCCCAAAAACTTTATCGAATACGTCGTATATCTACAGAAGGTCAAAGCTTAAAAAAGCTGAAATACGAGTATATTAATCAATTATCTTCAGCTATTCTTTGAATTTGTTCAGACCGTATGGCGTCCACAAAAAAAAATCTGTATTTTATCTTCCGAAGTGTTCTATCCCGTTTGGCATCTTTCTTCCTTCTCTTTTTCTTCCTGAACTATACACGTCTCATGCTACAGCTATATTCAGGATCCAACAGTGTCTTTCTCCTTCAATTTCATTATCACATTTCATGGTGAATCCCCAGACCAGCTTTACACTCACATTTTCCACTACTGCATGTCGTTAAGGCTCCCAATTTTTTTTACTCCCCTAAACCTTGTATTTAATTTACGGCATTCATTGTTTATTACGTGCTATACTGTCTTTTCTCTGAACATACACACGATCCGTATTCACTTATTAGTATTAATATTATTGCTTTGACTGTGTTGTGATTTGTAAACTTAAAAGAATTAGAAGAATTATGGTACTGTTTGAAATATTATCAATGTCTGTTATCTGTAGATTTTTTTAAAGTTGTATTACGGGCCTTTTGTTTTATTCTAATTCAATACAGTTTAGCGTTTCTTCTTTGTTGAGATTCTTTGATTAGAAAGTGATAATTTGTGACTACTGCGCATCGGGACCCATAAAGCACGTTGCACTGGTTTATAAAGAGCGCCAAATAACGATAATTATCTGCTTATCTGTATAGAAATATAACAACATTACGCGGAAACACACAAACATACACAGACACACATAAAACATAGATATTTTGAATTATATTTTTATTATTTAAAAATAACATTTTCGAATATCTGCATGATGCTATTAAGAGTACGCTATGTACTTGAGAACATGCTATTAAACGGCTGCATAATGTAATGTTATGCAGCAAGCGCAACTTTTAAATTTTCTTATTCCTCTTTCACATGTATCGAGTGCATTAACAAGACAATTTCCAGTCTGACTAAACACTACACTATCCCTGTGTTGATTATAGGTTCAGATTGATTAGAACATTTGATTTGATTTTTTTTGTTATGAAACTATTTGTAGAAAAGACGGAGGAGGCCACGTCATGTCGATTAAAAAGTGATTGAAGTCGAGATGTCTGATGAGCCTCATTTCATTACAGACTTGTTTTGAATTTTGTCAAGAATCTTGAGATATACAGCAGGATCATCAGACTAGAAATGGCAGCAGTATTCAATGCACGGACGGATGGTAGATTCCTAAATGTCGAGCATGGATTCTGATGAGAAAAACCTGCTGGTACAACACAGTGACCCAACGATCCTTGTAGATGTATCAAATGATTGAATATAATCGATCCATAAGGCACAAAGATTTGCTCTCCCGGATTTAACAACATATGCGCTGATACACTGTTTACATTGTTCGGACTATCATTCTCATCTTTGTTGCCATATTTATCACAATGTTTCCGGCCTTCTTCAGGTGGTTGGAATGTCGAACTGAACTCTTTATTTCACTCGCTGGGGTAGACTGTTCTAGTTACACGTGCCATCAGTATCTGTCTATAATTCTGAGCTGAGGTATTATTACACTATTTATATTATTCCGACCATTGTCTTCATCTTTGTCGCCATATTTATTACAACGTTTCGGCCGTTGTACGCTTCGGCCTTCTTCAGGTGGTTGGAATGTCGAACTGAACCCTTTATTTCGCTCGCTGGTGTAGAGTGTTCTAGTTCCACGTGCCATCAGTATTTGTCTGTATTTCGGAGATGCGGTATTATATACACTATTGACCTTATTCGGATTATTGACTTTATCTTTATCGCCATATTTATTACAACGTTTCTGCCAATGTACGCTCCGTCCCTCTTCAGGTGGTTGGAATGTCGAACTGGACCCTTTATTTCGCTCACTGGGGTAGATAACTGATAACTGACATCCATTAAAACATGGCATTAAAAGATTGTCATTAATTGACATCTATCCCGAGATCAGCACGTTTATTTAAGGTGTTGAAACAGACACAGTTATAGGAGAGGTATTGAACAATTTCTGATCTGGCCTAATTATAACTAAGTATTACCCACCCTGCGTCGTGAATTGATTCCAGAAGTCAGCACTTACGTCGAAACAGAGACACAGATGTTTTCATATTTCGTAGGATTTATGATGATTATATTAACATTTACAGTAAATGTACGTATTTTTATATGATTTTATATCTTTTTATTCCTATTTATTGTAGAGCAACATGATTTTATGTGCTTTTAACGCTTTTCTAATTGTATTACAAGTTCAATATTTGTGGCGGACAGACGTAAAGTCGAATAAAATGACTTAAAGTTGATTTTTATTTTTCCATATATTTTTGAAAAACGACGTATAATCGAGAACGACTTAACTCGAATCGAGGTATCCTGTATAATGTCATAGTGGGTTTAATTTTGCACTGATTTTAACCTTTTAAAATGAGTTTAGATCTGAGTCATATGAGATACAGTATAAATTCAGAAAGTTGTCTTGCCCAACAAAAAACACCAAGAAGTATCCGCTGTGTGAAAAAATTAATCTTCTAGTGATTAGTTATGTCAACGATCGTTCGGTTCGTTCTGTTTGGGAAATGTTCCTCTTGTGGTTCCCCCCTTCGAAGAGGACGGTTCATTTAAATTCTCAATATTGAGCTTCTGAAAACAGTACATGAGAAAGATCAAACTGAACAACAATTCGTAAAACAGTTTAATATAAACCATAGTTCGATCATAAAGCTTCTTCTTTGAACATTGTGGACTGACGCTACAGAATCACAAAGAACTGTAAAAGATAAGAAAAACCACAAGGACTTTCAACAACAGCAAGGTATCACGTGTGAGTCAAACAGAAAATAAGAACATAATACAGATGTTGACATCACTTCAAATAAATGGTTAGAAAGGAAACTCCTATCAACACACGAAAGAGCGATAACATCTACAGAACTTGTGAAACCTATTTTCTTTAAAATTGTTTAAGAGAAAGATTTTATGATTTAGAAACGACAACAGTACCGGCTGTTCGGTCAATTAATGTTTCCTTATAAGAAAACGGCTATTATTACCATTACTAAATAAAAAGAAGGCACGGTGGAGTAATGGATAGCGGCTCGGATTGAGGAATCCAGTCGAATCCATTACATTCACTTTCGTGCTAATACCATTGGGAAAGGTATGAATCCTCTTCTTCTACCCCCAGCTATGAGTAAATTGCAGGATAGACCGGGGTCTATAGCCTTGGATGCAACTGGTCTACCGCAGAAAGAAATAGCAACCTATTGCGGAAAAAAAATCTGCCTCATCAGTCATGTATCGAAAGATACATGATCGGCTACGCGTGTATCACGCATGGCACATAAGTGACATGATTATAAATAGGGAGAATAGATACTTCACTTTGATCCTTTAACTAATGAGAAAATCGTCAGTCGATGAACACTTGTTTTTCAGTCAATAAATGCTGAATGTTTACTTTATAAGGAAATGACTAATATCACCATTACTATTAGAAATAAAAGAACAGATACTACACTTTGATCCTTGCCCGATAACTAAGTAATGAAGAAAACTGTTCCACAATGAACAGTTGTTGCTCGTTCAATGAATACCGAATGTTTCCTTTATAAGGGAACGGCTAATATCATAACCATTGAGATACTATAAATTTCCAGTAGAATAAGGGTTAAATGGAATTAGGTCAAGGCAGGCGAAGGCGAACATAAGCCAATGATTTGTCATTACGAATCTTTATTTTGAATTATGATCAAAGATCAATTTATAAATAAAAAAAAGTACAGTGACATTATTTTTATACACGGTTGTTTTTATTTATGGCAACTCAGCCCAGGTTCTGCATATCCCAGTCGGCCCACAATTCAACGACGGTTCGAACACAAAATGTAGCCTTCTTCATCTAATTTGTTATAACCTGGGAGTGAATAGAAGTCTGAAGACGACTGCAGCTCTAGCCTATAACGGCATATGATCTCGGAAAAAGTGTCTAAACTTGGCCGATGGATTCCTCACAATTTGATGACATCCCTGTTTACTCAAAATACAATTGTCTGCTCGTCATTGGAGTGTTACTTGTCCTGCATTTTCAAAAACCACATGGTTGGCTTCACAACTTACTATATGATAAATGAGGCTTCATAGTTTCATATCCTTTTATTACTTACGACTGTACAAACATTTCGTCCATATATAAAATTATGAACTTTTTCTTTTCATGCAGCTATGACCTCCACTGGTAAAGTTGTTGAAAATAATATATTGCAGAGAAATGTTAGAAAGAGGTTCTCAACTAAAACAATAAAAACAACATCCCGTCAGGATTAAATGGCAATAATGATCTAATGCAGTGAAGTAATAATTTTTATAAGGATTTTGAACCTGGAAAAGTAGTTAACTATACCGACTATGTCGACCCATATGATGCATAGTTGACCTTATTATTTACTGGGAAAAGTGACCGTTCTCTGTTACTCATGCAATTACAAAGCTGTCTATGCTGAGTTTCCATAGATACTGCCGAGTCAATTCACAATATCTGCATATAAGATGAAGTGTAATATTTTCATAATTTTTCTTTGTGTATGCTATGTTTGGCAGCAAATACAGTAGTCAATGATACATTTACAGTTTCTGATTAAAATAAACCTACTCTTTATTTATAGCTTAGCCTGGCGCAGGAAAAAAACGAAATCTGCTTACAGTGCGCGATAGTAATATCTGACTGGATAGAAATAAGCAGCTTCTTAGCTAGTTTAAACAAGAAATAATATAGAATGAAATAAGTCCCAGAAGTCAGGCAAACTTAATTCCGCAGAATAGAGCACTTAATAACAATTCATGAGACCATCATAAAAAAATGAAACGAAACGAAAATAGTCTCGTTATGTACTGTAAGCTTGTTTGTGGAGGTGGTTTCATTGAAAAGGGTTAAAAATTGTTAATCGGAGAGCCGAGTTCAAAATCTCGTTGGGTTCGTCAAATTCACTTACGCGCAAATAACCTTGGGACAAGTATGAATCTACCTCTTCTCCTCCTCCAATCTATGGGTTAATTAGTAATACTTAGATCACTAAACCATTATTATATCCCCCACACTATCAAATTCTTACAAACCTAAAAATGTTTTCTGGCTTTACATAACCTGGAAAATTTTGATAAGCCGTAGAATACGAATCAATAGCAAAAACAATCATTCAGTAAAAAATTCTACAAATATTAACAAGGAATTCATTGAGAACCTTGGCTACAACTTGGGCGTAACTTTGGGCATGCTGGTGCTGGGGTAGGAGAATTTATTGGCGACCTGCTCCAATACGCTCCACATGAAGTAGCCTTGAGAGTTCAAGCAGGAACATGAAGAGAGCTAGAAATCTGTTGGCTAAAAATCAGTTTCTTTTCTTGAGAACTTCTTGGCTGTATAGCTAGAAGCATCTTTAGGGACACGCATAATTGTCCAATGGCTAGTTGGCATTTAGACAAGGCAAAACAAAGTATCGCTAAACCTTGTAAGAGTAATCAGCTTCGAAGCTTGAGGACATCTTTTTTCCACATCGGAGGACACGGCATCCAATAGCATAACCATGATATCAACTTTTAACTCTGCGAAGTACGGGTCGTTTCGGCTGTTCAAAATAGTCTCTGCTTTTCGACAGAGAATATATTTAACGATTAACCTATCTCTTCGCTTTTTAATTATCCTTGCCTTAATAATATCCAGTTAGAATGTGCCTCGGCGTCCTGGACTACGGTTTAAAACACTAGTAGACATGCACAAACCTTTTGCTTGTCTTGGGTCTGACTAATTGTTTCATTGATTGGTTTAACAGCGTATCAACAGCTTATAGATTATTTTATACCGAAATTTCATTTTCTTTTTCGCTCTGAATTAATAAATATATGATATATGTTATTCTGCTTTCACAATTGAATACATGGTAGATGATACGCAGCTTTTATACATAAATGTGCGGCCATAATTATTAGAGGCGGTTATATGTGTGATTTAAATTGTAATTTTGTTGACGTTATATTTTGGAATACAATTTAATTTCTTTAAGAAATTGTAGTCTATTAAATGGATTAAAATCATGAAAGAGTTTTTCATTTTTGTTGTTTGATTTTTTGTTTGGCAGTATATCAGCATCTATGAGTTATTTAATGCTAAAATCTAAATATTTTGAGCATAGATTTATAGTTTCAACTATAGATAAAAATGTATTGTTAGTCATTTTGTTATAACATTTATTGTTGGTAATTTTTCTTTAAAAAAGTATTGTTGCTAATTTTACTACAAATATCCATCGGTGCTATTTTTCATATAAAAATGTATTGCTGGTAATTTTACTATGAAAATATATGTTTATAGTTTCATAGTGTTTATGGGGTTCATTATTTGCTCATAGCTGGGAACAACAGTTGCTACGACCTCGGGTTTGGTTGAACCTAAGCACAACAACAGTTAAGATGTTGTTCGACACTTCCAAAACCTGCAATCTTCCGATCAGAGGCCTTGTTGGCAGATGTAGTTTATCGTCATACACAGGTCTATTAAATTTCCGTAGAAGGAGCGATAACAGATAGTGGACATGAGAAATCTATTTACCAGATGAAAAATTCAACCGTCAGTGACACTAACTGTTTGGAGGATTCCTTATCTCCCCATTGCCATAACCAGACTGGTGATGGTTTTAGTGTCAATTTGTGCAAGTAGCACCTCTGTGGTTCTTTGTTATTTATTCTTCTCTGAAGTTATTGATACAGTATCTCTGACCAAATAAATGTGTATTAATAACTGAAAGCATTCTTGTTCTTTTGTGTTTGACTTCATATAATTTGATATTGTGGTGGGTGGGTTTGGGGGAAATTTTTATTAAACACATAGTACAAGTTTGTCTTCTTTACACTGTAGATTCGCGGTGAGTTTAGTTCGAAATAGGCACACCTCATTCCTGTCGTCGTGTTAGATAAGGTTAGTGAATATCAAAAAAATAGTTCCACAAACAGTTCTAACTGAATAAAGTCAAATCCTCATTAGGTACCCCAACCTAACTTCACACGTGGTACTGTAAACTACTAAGAAGCCACCCCACTAACGAGGGTTGCATGTGGCACAAGGCCGGGTTTAATATGGGTTCTCTGAGCCCGTAGGCTCCGCTAAAAAATGCCTGTAGAACGCGCATAAACGGGATCGGGTTGTTCAACCTCCGCAAACGAGGCTCTGCCCTTCGGCATAGCTTCGTCCGGGTTACTCTCTGCTCACAAGCAGAGAGTTCGATCAAACAGCCGAAAGATTTCAGCTAGTCTCAAGACACATTAGCTGGTCTTCTCTTGAATATAGTTTAACTTTATTAATCTTTCAAAGCATCGCCCGTAGAACTTCACTCATGGAACAATTTTGCTAGTTTAAACTGTTCAAAATTCGATTGTGCTGTTATAATGGATAGCACCTCAAAATGAGAAATCAAAGATCCTAGTTTGTATTCTATTCGAGTTTGATATATTCAGTGACGCGAAAGTACCCCTGGGAAAGTTAGGAATCCTTAATCTTCGCCAAGCTGTGGGTTAAATAGTAGAACTTCTCTTTGGAAAAATTATTGTTATTATCAACAAATTCTCACTGCAATATTCACTCGTAAAAAGAAAAAGACTTTCTTATAATCCAAACTATGTTTAGGCTTTATAAATAACTCATAATGGGTTGATAAAGAACAGTAAACAAAACAAAGAGTTAAAATTTATCATGCGATATTGGCCTTGTGCTAGACATTTGTAACATTAAAACATCTTTGTGGTCGTCCACGTCAATAAAATTTTGATGTTCACGTCAATAAAATTTTGATTTCGATGTATGTATTTCACACAGAGTTCCAGCCAGATAAAAAACTAATATTTCGCGTGTTATTTGGAAGACTGGTGTAGCACATTCTTTTCGTGTTGCCTTTTTGTCTTACTAAGTGATATATCCCGGAAAGGGATATATTTGTTCGAAGTAGCAAAGTGGTTGTTGACTATTGTAACCGGGTTAGGACAATCTAGCAGGTAACCGTAATGGGCTGGTCTTCGTCGTAGTGGTAGGCAATAGGCGTAGGCAATAGGCGTCCTCCTGTACCTCCACATCAGTCTGTATTCATGGCTGACACCAGCCAATCATATTATTGTAAGGGGGAACGTAGGTGTATGCATATTAATTACATCACTATGTTAAGTTAATGAAAGTTAAGTAAAATTATGAAAAATTACCGACACTTCCGTATTTCAATTGGACATAAATCTTTGAGATACCTTTGAAGATAAGGTCTGGATTTGTCATCGATATGTTTCTCTAAATCTTTACACTATGGCCGAGAAGGGAACCATGATTTATTTACTAGCAGCATTCACGCGAAACCCAAGAAACATCTGAGAAATTCGGGATACATTTTGAAGTTAATCATATATTCTAATAAAATTAGAAAATGAAAACTTATTTCTATGTAATTTCCATGTTCTATTTCATTTTATTTTTCATTTGCAAAAAGCTTGATTAAAAGAAAATGCATTTAATTTAAAAAAAAAGATAACTTCTGGAATATTACTAGAAAATACTATTTGGGAAATATAACATGGAATACACAGGGAGATTGAAAAGTAACTCGCTAATTTATGTATGAAAGACGAGAGAATCCATTATACATAGAATAAGGAGTTATTTTTCAACCACCCTGTATAAGTTGAGAAAAATAATTTTTTTTTCTGTTACATCTTTTTTCCTTTCTTGATATTTTAAAAACAGTTTTCTGTTTTCTTATTCTAACAGAAAATTGTGGTCAGCTATTCATTACAAACAAATAGTTTTCCACAGTCATCATAGACGCTCACATCTCTTTTTTTTTAATAATTGTTAGTGTTCACATTTTGTCAGGTCATTCTACGGTTGCTATTGGTACCATAAGGGACTCGAGGCGACGGAGATGTACTTTTGCACAAGGACACTAAGGATTTCGTGGACCGAGTGTGTGAGCAACGATAAGTGTTTGGTGAGGATGCAGACAAGGAGGCGGCTCATGTTTGACATCAGGAAGAGGCAGCTGAAGTTTCTTGGACACATAATGAGGAAGGAAGGCCTTGAGAATCTGATAACAGGGGTCGAATGGAGGAAAAAGAGACAAGGGGGAAAGCAGCGCGTGACATTCCTGGCGGGCCTGAGCTGGTGGATAACAGAACGTGGTCTGGGGAAGATAGCAGAGGGAGGTAACTTGCTGAGAGCTGGGGGGGGTTGAGGGAGGTGGAGAGCCATTATCGCCTACGTCCTGAAAGGACATCGCACATAAAAAGAAAGAAAGAGAGGGCCATTGTCGACTAAACTAGTTTCCAAATAATGATTTCCATGTAAAGACTGTGGTTAGATATGCGGCATGATTAAAATTAGGACCTGTAAAATGAGGCGGATGAACTTTCTTGTAAGGTCGAGTTCCATAATGCACAATTTCCACCTTGCACTATGTACTATGTAGTCAGTGCTGCGCTGTGTATCACTAGGCCGAAGGCTTGCTAGACTGAAATCAAAGGTCAGAGTGGCGGATACACCCAAAGGAATCAATGGTCACGGAGCAGGATGGGCTCTGTCAGATCTACCTGCCCAAAACACGATACATATTAAGGAATATTTCATTCAGCACAGATTCGTGGAGGGAATTGGTCAGGCCATCAAGCTGTGCAGCGAGCCTGTGTTCGTAGCGGATCATGTGAGTGATTATTATGATGATGGTGGTGGTTTGGTTTGGTTGGTTTTGTTTTACGGCATATCAACCTCAATGGGTCATTTAATGCCGACAACTTTTTTTTCCTTGGTAATATTTTTGTTTTGTCAAAAATCCATTTCTGTTCATATTTTTTTTTCTCAGAAACGTATAGCTGGTAATATCATTTTCAAAAACGTACAGCTGGCAACATTATTTTTTCAATTTTATTATCAGAGGTCTTGATGTTGGACGTAGTTTATCGTCTTACCCAGGACGCGGATGTAGTTTATCGTCTTACCAAGGACGCGGGTGTAATTTATCGTCTTACCAAGGACGCGGGTGTAATTTATCGTCATACCCAGGACGTGGATGTAATTTATCGTCATACCCAGGACTCGGATGTAGTTTATCGTCATACCCAGGACGCGGATAGTTTATCGTCATACCCAGGACGCGGATGTAGTTTATCGTCATACCCAGGACTCGGATGTAGTATATCGTCATACCCAGGACGCGGATGGTTTATCGTCATACCCAGGACGCGGATGTAGTATATCGTCAGGCCCAGGACGCGGATGTAGTTTATCGTCATACCCAGAACGTAATGGCTGTGGTGATGATGAAGATCTCAACTATGTAAAGAATTACAGATTTCGAATAAGACTGGATATATTAATGACTCTTTTCAAGGTTTCGAAACGGGCATGCGGGTATCAATGAACGCAAAATGTTTTCTAAGGATTTGTAACATTGGAATAACTGGCAGATTGGATTGGTTTGGTTTGGTTTGGTTTACGGCATCTCAACCACAATGAGTTATTTAATGCCGACAAGATTTTTATTGCTGGTAATATTTTTTTCCAAATAATCTATTGCTGGTAATAATTTTTCTTCAAAAATGTATTGCTTGTAATAATTTTTATACAAAAAGTATTGCTGGTATTAAAACCTAATTTTACACTTTCATAATGTTTTGAACCTAGTTTAAGGGTTAACTATTTGCCCATTGCTCGGATCCTAACTGATCAGAGGCTGTCGGATGTAGTTTATCGTCATACCCAGAACAGGAATAACTATTATTGATAATATTTTGTTGTTGTTTAGTTGTCAGGTTAATATTTTACCTTTATATCGGGTTTCCTCCGAGTTGATTTTAGTGATGGTATCCTGGTCAAGGTAACAACTATGGCAATACTATATAAGATCGTAATGGTTCATCTTCTCGGGTTGATGGTTCTCAGCCTACAAAACAGTAGAAAGCTATGTCATCGCCCTTCCGTACGTGGGCCACTTCCATAAGTGAAGTCTCCTTGACGGGCTCATCGTATTTGAGAACATCACGGATAATATTCTTGCGGAAATAAATCAGGGCAGCATTTGTTTTCGAAGGTGAGGTTAGATATATATTTTCACAACACATCTATGTGGTCTGACATAAACACGGATCACTTTAAAATGGGGCTTAGCGTCGCTCTTTTCCAATATTTTACTCCTTTGCCACAAGCACGCCTGAAGAATCCGAGGAAGCTTTCGATAACGCCACATAACATCTACTCTTAAAACCATATAATAATAAATTTATACAGTGACTGATGCTTGTACAGTAGTGTTGCTTCCAACAAAGCCTTCGTCAGATGATGATTCTCGTTTAAGTGTTATGGGTCGAAGCATCATTACTACTAGCCAGAGTGACCCAACAGTATCTCACTATAGCAGCAGGCTTTATTGGATTGTCGTCACTCTGTGGGACTGACATATATATGTTGATGCAGTTAGGGGTTTATTCTGGATCTTTTATTTTTTTTTTTAATAAATTTCCTCTTGTCTAAAGGCGCAAGTCCCAAATTAGTCAGTTATGCGGAGTTTTGCAATAAATCCTCGGCATCCTACCTCGATGGGAAATATATTTGTTATCCAGCCATTTCTAGCACATTGTTCTCAGAGATCTTCATAGCTTTCCAACTTACGCTGATGGGCCTATTCGAAATGTCCTTCAAAAGGGACTGTTAATTCGACCAACGAAATCACTCTTTAGCTTAACGTACCAGATGACAATATGCGGATGCTGAGCCGTTAACGTTATTTCAGCTGAAAATGCGATCTTATGTTCCAAATCAATTACAACCGGCCAGTTCGTGCAACCATTAAACAATAATGATTTGTGCGCATGCTCACGCGAGAATTTCGAATTGTTTCCTTCTTTAACGAAGTATATTGCTTTATTGCTGTTATTAATCAAAGTTTTATTGACAGACTCACAACACTTTTTTTATAGCATCGGCAATAATGCTCAAGACATGCTAGGGTCCCAGTTATTGGCAAATAATTAACCACCAAACTGGGGTCAAAAACACTATGAAAGTGTAAAAGTACGTTTAAATACAGCAATACGTTTTTGTAAAAATATACCAGCAATAAATTTTTGAAGAAAAAAATTATTACCACCAATACATTATTACCAGTAATATATGTTTGGAAAAAAAATATTACCAGCAATACACATTTGAAGAAAACATATTACCAGCCAAATATTTTGTAGAAAAAATATTACCAGGATAATATTTTTGAAAAAAAAGAAGTTACCAGCCCTGGGGGTCTTGTCCTCTATAAATAACTCATTCAGATGCCGTAAAGCAAAACTAACCAAAACAAACAAAACCTCAGGATATCATTGTGTCTCCACGTGTAGCTTCTTAGAGCATTACTATTGTTATTATTATTATTATTATTATCATCATCATCATTCGATTTCTGCTATGGACACACTACCTACCAAGTCTGCGGAAAGACCTAAGGCAGGTCGTGGTGTGTTGTTATGGCCACATTTCATGTTAATTTTTTTTTTTTTTTTTTTTTTTTTTATCTCCGATGAAGTTGCTAGCGTTACATAGACAAAGTTCTCCTTAGTGTGTGTGCTGTACTTAATAAGACAATTTTCTGTATGTCTCTTAAGCTGGGGTTTCAGGGATTCTTTTAATGTGTTGTTTTGTTCCATTTTTATAATTCCAAGTGCACCTATTACCACTGGTATTATTCTTGTTTTCAATTTCCACATTTTTTCTATTTCAATTTCCAGGTCTTTGTATTTTGATAGTTTTCAAATTCCTTGGTTTTGCTATGTTACAATCCGCTGGACAAGCCATATCAATTAGTAGGCAAGTTTTTCTTTCTGGTTTTTGACAATAATGTCCGGCCTATTTGCTTCAATTTTTCTGTCTGTGTGGATGGTATAATCCCATAGAATGGTGACATCTTCTATTTCTGTAACCGGCGCTGGCCGATGTTCATACCAGTGTTTGCTTACACATTTTCCAAAGTGTTTGCACATTGTCCAGTGTAAGTATTGCCCCACTCTATCGTGACGATTTTTATATTCATTTGGGGCAAGTATAGAACATCCTGAGATTAGATGGTCTATTGTTTCTTGGTATTTGTCACAGAACCTGCATTTTGGATCCACATTATTATGTATGATATTTGCCTGAAAATTCCTAGTGAAAGACTCTGGTCTTGCGCTGCAAGAATAAAGCCTTCAGTTTCAGACTTTAATCCAGATGCTCGTAACCATCGATGAGTATTAACTTTATCAACATTGGGTTTATTTGCACGTTCTGGATATTGGCCATGCAGAGGTTTGTCTTGCCAGCGTTGTTTCATCTGTTCAAGGGCTTTATCCTTGGCTTTTTTTTCATATCTTTTGCTGCAATAGTTGGTTCTTGGCTTCTGTTTTGATTTACTACAGAATCTACTAAATGTAAATGTTGTTTGTATTTACTGCCTTCTTTTTATTATTGAATATTTTTTCTTTCTGTTTTCATGTTGTTTCACTAATTTTATCATCCAGTCATTTGTTGTTTCCATGTAAGTTAGTAAGCCAATAGTTGTTGTCTTGTATGACAATTCTAGCTGAATAAGACCTCTTCCACCTTCTTTACGGGGTATGTATAGACGGTCTACATCAGCCTTTGGATGATGCATCTTATACTTAGAAAAGAAGCTTTCTTGTTTTAGAATCCATTTGTCTGATGTCATTTAGAGTCCAGTTCAAGATGTTGAAACTATATTGGACCACTGGGATGGCTAGGTTATTAATGGCCATAATTCTGTTCTGAGAATTCAATTCAGTTTTTAATACCAGTCGTACCCTTCTATAGTACTCTTTTACGCACTATTTCTTTCATTTTCTTATGGTGAATTCCTTCACTCTCATTTACACCTAGGTACTTATAAGCTTCTCCTTGTTCTAAATCTTTTATTGTTACAGCAGGGTCTAAACTAATAGAGGAAGTTTGTTGTAGCGATCCTCGTAAAACTGTAGCTTTAGCACATTTATCCAAATTGAATTTCATTCCGATGTCTTCACTGAAGCATTTTACAGTTTGCAGAAGACCTTCCAGCTCATTGTCATTCCTAGCATACAATTTTAAGTCATCCATGTAAAATAGATGGTTTATTTTCTTTTGAGCTATTTTGTAACCGCATTCTGTCTTGTTAAGTTGGCTGGTTAATGCTATAAGTGATATGCAAAATAATAAAGGAGACAAAGAGTCACCTTGAAATATTCCTCTATTGATGTTTATTTCTGCCAGACTTATAGGTTCCATTTTTATGATTGAGGTAAAGTGTAGTTTTCCATATCGACATACATTGTTTGATGAAATTGATGATAACGGGTGATACCTTGTACATACTTAAAGACTTTAAGATCCAGGAATGTGGTACACTATCGAATGCTTTACGATAATCTATCCAGGCAATACTAAGATTTTTTTTTTTTCACGGAAGCAGTTTTCCAGGATCATCCTATTAATAAGTAATTGGTCTTTACATCCGTAGCAGCCTCGTTTGCACCCTTTTTTTGTTCAAGTGGTAGTATGTCATTTCTTTCCAAGAAGAAATATGTCTGTTTTGTTAAAATAGATGTTAACAGTTTGTATGTTGTTGGAAGACATGTAATTGGTCTATAGTTTTTCGGAATATTTGTGTCACTATTTTTGGGTAGAAGAAAGGTAACTCCTTTGGTCATCCATGCAGGAATTTTAGTTGGATCGGTAACCATTTCTTGAAGTTCTTTGGCGAGTTTTTTGTGTGCTGTATTTAAATAATATAGCCAGAAGTTAGGAATTTTATCTATTCCTGGAGATTTCAGTTGTGTGCTTTTTCAGTGCACATTTAACATCTTCTTCTGTGATTCCCGCCCACGTCTGTTCTGGTTTATTTTCATTCGTTCTAACTCTTGCGCAATCCAATCTGCCTCTTCGTTGTGTTCTTTAGGGCAAGCCCATATTTTTCCCCCAGAACTGTATAACTTCTTCCATTTTAGGGGGACTGTCACTTCAATTCTTTGTTTACCTATTTCCCTGTAAAAATTTTTTTTGCATCGGTTTGAAAGATCTTGTTCTGTCTATAGAATCTTGATCTTTTCTCGAGCGTCTTATTCTTTGAGCCTTCAGTTGTATTGTTTGCTTTATTTTTCTTTAGTTGATAGGACTTCATTTTCATTCCTGATATTGTATTTTCTTTCGACTCTTCTGCCTTTTCTAGTTCTTACATTTACTCCTCTTGCTAGTTCATCGAGTACTGATAATTCACTTCTAAGGTGTTCAATTTCTTTTTCTTTTTTCTTTTCCAAGGTGGATCTTCATGTCTGTGAGACTGCCTTTTTTTTTACTTTGATGTTCAGTTTATTTGTTGCTGCTATTGCTGATGCATATATTGCTTCATTGAGATTTATATGAGTGTCTTCTTCATCCAGAATCAATTTGAGTGCTGCATTATAGAGCTTAATAGTTTTGAGGTTATGCTTTGTTGGTTGTAATTTTGGGAGTTGTTCTCGTTCCTCCATTGCAATATTCTGTATCTGACTTATATGGCTCATGATTTCATCCTTGGCTTCTTGTATATTAATCTTGTTTTCTGTGAAATAAGTCTGTTCGATGAATTTTGAACTCGTTTTATTACCGTCTTGTGACTGACTAAGATCATACCTTTCCAACATTTCTAAATTTTCAGCATTATCTTCACAGTGATTTGTGTGTATTTCGGTTTTTTCATTATGACCTGAGGCTGGTGTGATGTTTACTTTTTTTTTTCCCGATTCCGGTTCCTTTTCATGTTTTGTTGGTTCATCTATTCTTGTTGCAATTCTTTTTATTTCATTAATTTCAGCCTCTGTCAATCGGTTATTTCGCATGATGTCCCTTCTTACATTGGCTAGTTTATTTTTGTCTATGTACTTTCTAATTGTTTGCCCAACCTTCTCTCGCCAAATGTCATATGTTTGGCGAGTGATGTTTTTCTGAGGTTTGAGTAACGCTTCATGGAATGCAGTCATAACAACTTTGTACTCCTCACGAGACCATTTTATTTTTTCTTTCCTTAAATTTACGGTTATGGATCTAGCTGGAGAATTTACAGGACCATCATTAGGATTATCCTGGTTGTGGGGACCTGAAGATTCATTCTTTGTGTAGGAGTTTGTTCCTATGGCAGATTTTTTCGACCTCAGGTAGGTTCCCTCCTGAAGGACGGGCTCCCTGTTTATCCACTGGAAGAGCCATACTGGACGTTTTGTTTCTATTTTTAATTTTCATATTAATCCCACGAGTGACGCACGGGTCCAAAAGTCCACCCAAAGTTGCCCGGCACGTTGAGTAACGGTCTTTTACAGACAGGGTTCCGAAGCCTGTAGGGGATCGTTCGCGACCTCATAACGCAGTAGCCATTCCTCCTCGGCACGATTAACACCTTGAGTTGCGGGTTGTTGTTCAGAGTTTTCCTTCTCCTAAATGGGTTGCCAAGCAACAATAGACAGAGACACGATTGGAAATCAAAGAGAATGACGCTGGTTAAAAAAAAAAAAAAAAAAAAGTTTACATTCGTTTGTCTTTGCTGTGAAATTTAAAAATAATTTATTGGCCCATCTGTAAATTCCACGATATTCCTTCTTAGATAGATTGCATTTTCTTTTCATAAATTCATAAAATGTAATATGTAAATGTAAATTCCGTTATTTTTTAAAGTCGTTGAAAATAGCGTTGTTTAAAAAAAAAAAAAAAAAAAAATGCAATCCTTCTAAGAAAGAACATCGTAGAAATTGTATTGTTTTTACCTGTAATGTTTTTTGCAGGGGTGGATATTGAAAACTAAGGGATATGTGAATGAGAAAAATTAAATAATTGATTAATCTATCAGTATTATTTAAAGGAGAACCAAATAAATTAAATAATAATAATACGAAGAAAAATTCATGCTTACGCTAAAATAGTAAAAATAACAAAATTTCATATGCGTTAAAAAAAAACTTTGAAGAAACAGCCGCTCAACGAAACAAAACATCACTACACTAGAGAGTATTTATATTAAATTTTAATTTTTTTTTTTTTTTTTTCCATCACTAGTCCTAGTAACAAAAAAATAATTGTCATAAAAAAAAATTAAAAGTTTACATTCGTTTATCTTTGCTGTGAAATTTAAGAATAATTTATTGGCCCATCTGTAAATCCCGTTATTTTTCAAAGTCGTTGAAAATAGCGCTGTTGAAAAAAATACGCAATCCTTCTAAGAAAGAATATCGTAGAAATTGTATTGTTTTTACCTGTCATGTTTTTTGTTTTTTGGGGGGGATATTGAAAACTGAGGGATATATGAATAAGAAAAATTAAATAATTGATTAATCTATCAGTATCATTTAAAGGAGAAACAAATAAATTAAATAATAATAATACGAAGGAAAATTCATGCTTACGTTAGTAAAAATAACAAAATTTCATATGCGTAAAAAAAAAAAAAAAAAAAAAAAACGTTACGTTTGGAAGAGCTTCTTAAAACACGTCATTCTCGTTGTAATCCCAACCGCGTCTTTATTGTTATTATTATTATTATTATTATTATTATTATTATTATTATTATTATTATTATTATTATTATTATTATTATTATTATTATTATCATCATCATTCGATTTCTGCTATGGACACACTACCTACCAAGTCTGCGGAAAGACCTAAGGCAGGTCGTGGTGTGTTGTTATGGCCACATTTCATGTTAATTTTTTTTTTTTTTTTTTTTTATCTCCGATGAAGTTGCTAGCGTTACATAGACAAAGTTCTCCTTAGTGTGTGTGCTGTACTTAATAAGACAATTTTCTGTATGTCTCTTAAGCTGGGGTTTCCAGGGATTCTTTCAATGTGTTGTTTTGTTCCATTTTTTATAATTCCAAGTGCACCTATTACCACTGGTATTATTCTTGTTTTCAATTTCCACATTTTTCTATTTCAATTTCCAGGTCTTTGTATTTTGATAGTTTTTCAAATTCCTTTGGTTGCTATGTTACAATCCGCTGGACAAGCCATATCAATTAGTAGGCAAGTTTTTTCTTTCTGGTTTTTTGACAATAATGTCCGGCCTATTTGCTTCAATTTTTCTGTCTGTGTGGATGGTATAATCCCATAGAATGGTGACATCTTCTATTTCTGTAACCGGCGCTGGCCGATGTTCATACCAGTGTTTGCTTACACATTTTCCAAAGTGTTTGCACATTGTCCAGTGTAAGTATTGCCCCACTCTATCGTGACGATTTTTATATTCATTTGGGGCAAGTATAGAACATCCTGAGATTAGATGGTCTATTGTTTCTTGGTATTTGTCACAGAACCTGCATTTTGGATCCACATTATTATGTATGATATTTGCCTGAAAATTCCTAGTGAAAAGACTCTGGTCTTGCGCTGCAAGAATAAAGCCTTCAGTTTCAGACTTTAATCCAGATGCTCGTAACCATCGATGAGTATTAACTTTATCAACATTGGGTTTATTTGCACGTTCTGGATATTGGCCATGCAGAGGTTTGTCTTGCCAGCGTTGTTTCATCTGTTCAAGGGCTTTATCCTTGGCTTTCTTTTTCATATCTTTTGCTGCAATAGTTGGTTCTTGGCTTCTGTTTTGATTTACTACAGAATCTACTAAATGTAAATGTTGTTTGTATTTACTGCCTTCTTTTATTATTGAATATTTTTTCTTTCTGTTTTCATGTTGTTTCACTAATTTTATCATCCAGTCATTTGTTGTTTCCATGTAAGTTAGTAAGCCAATAGTTGTTGTCTTGTATGACAATTCTAGCTGAATAAGACCTCTTCCACCTTCTTTACGGGGTATGTATAGACGGTCTACATCAGCCTTTGGATGATGCATCTTATACTTAGAAAGAAGCTTTCTTGTTTTAGAATCCATGAATTATTCAACAAATTATCAGCACCCCAAAATATTATGATGAATGATAAGTTCAAATCAACAACTTTTCTTTGTCTTATTCTATAAGTTCATATCTGCTAACATAGGTGTCATGTACCTATTACATATTGGTTACTCATATCTTTCTTTTTACTATCATATATATATATATATATATATATATATATATATATATATATATATATATATATTAGCAACCTAATTACAACGAATTATCTACTAATACCTTTGCTTTATAAAGAAAACATCCTGACTCAAATGACTTTGCCACATATTTGTGCCAACATGGAAATCTTTGGGCGGTTTAAAAATAAAATATAAGATTACATGTACAGAGGGATGTAGAAAAAAAGCAAGGTGCCGATATTTCTGGATTTTAATAAGAAACGCATGAAAATTAGATGTCAAAAATATTGTAAGTAGATGGCATATTAACAGGACCATTATTGTATAGCTGGCCACACGTATTCGAGGATAACCGTCTACTAGGATGGTTAGCCAATCCCTTTTGCAGACTCTCACTCAAACATATTTGTGTTTGCTCAACACCCACAGAGACAACTCGTGGTTTATACTGCATCTATAATGAGCAGACCTTAGTTACAGATTCTGGGAAAGGGCGTGTTATCTAGCGTGATAAACATTTTGAACAAGGACAGCAGGCTCAAGCCCTGGGCCACGATGTCTTGTGACTTGGATCAACTCGTGGTATGGTTTTCATGCATTTTCCAGAGGTGCCGCACATTGGGATCGAACCCTTCAGTCCAATAACCGCAAAAATCTGCTTCCTGGCAAATCGACCAAGGTGAGATTCGAACCATTGTCTGATGGTCAGAATGCGAAAGTTTTAACCACTCGGTCACGTGCCCATGTGGACCACTATTGATTCACGCTATAAAGAAGAGGAACTTTTGGAGAGCCATGATAGTGAAGCATTTAAAGGAAGACGGCACATAAGAGACAGATTTTCGCACCAGGTTTCATCGTGTAAATTTGATGCCAGAATTGATAATTATATAAACATTTTTACACTAAGATGCAAGTTGTTACTGAGAGTGAAAGAAGACAAAACTTAGAAAGCGTTATTGAGGAGAAAGTACAATAAAAGAACAAGTTTCAAAAAGATAAAATGTTTCAAGTGATATTGGATATAAATTTTGAAAAATCGTAATTGACAGGAAAACAAGTAAACAGAAAGAACTCCTCGGCCAAGATCTTCTTGATAAGACATGATTGAAATAGAACTTCCAGTTATATCTAGCTTCTTTTTTTTAAAGCGTTTCCTCCGAGCAAGGCGGGAAGCCACTAGCACGCAAGTGGTTGCAGAGAGTTGTAGTGAGAGCAAAGAGGAGTGA
Source organism: Acanthosepion pharaonis (assembly GCA_903632075.3). Taxonomy (NCBI): domain Eukaryota; kingdom Metazoa; phylum Mollusca; class Cephalopoda; order Sepiida; family Sepiidae; genus Acanthosepion; species Acanthosepion pharaonis. Next base: position 2,853,374 of record CAHIKZ030004056.1, read on the forward strand.
TAGACGAAAAGATGAAGAGAAGGATAGGGGATAGATCAAAGTATCTGGAGACGTCGATTGACATTACATTTGAATAGTTGGAGATTATAACTATCAGGGAAACAGGAAAAGGGGAGGGGGTTCGACAGTGAAAGGGTGAGAGTAAGATGCCAGCCTAGTTGAACGCTTAAAACCTGGGGACGAGTGAAAGCCACTCATCGGGGCAGTTACCGTGAAAGTATTTGTAAAAAAGACAGAGGAAAGCGACTGCACGTCTGTGAGAGAGCGACTGCAAGATGCCAGATCAGGGCCAATTACATTTGAATAACCTTCTCTGGATTTTATCAAGGACCTTGAGACAAACAGAAGGGGCTCCAGACCATATATGGCAGCAATCCTCCATACAAGGGCGAATGGTTGATTTGTAGATTTGAAGCATCGAATCTTAGCGATATAAATTTCCTGGCGCGGCACAAGGAGCCAACTTTCCTCGCGGTGGACGAAGCTATTGACTCAATGTATTTGTTCCACCTCAGGTCAGCAGTCAAATTTGAGACCGAGCAGTTGCAAAGAGGTGCTCTCGTAGAGTTGAGCGTCAGACATTCTAAGGGCTGGGAGCAGGGATAGTTTTCTGTGGTGTGTAATAGAGAGCAGTTTGTTTTTGAGGCATTAAAGTTAACCAGCCAATTTCTGCCCAAGTTCACAACCGATTGGAGGTTCTTTTCGAGACAAACGGCCAGGTTAGTTTTGTTAGTAAAGCTAGATTTGTTTATGAGACAGGAGTAAATAGTAGTGTCGTCCGCGTAGATGCCTACTTGGGAACTTATGATGTCAGGAAGATCGTTAATGAAGACAAAGAAAAGAAACTAAGCGATGAGACCTATCTGGCAATCTAACACTACGCTTAAATTCATGAAACAGAGTCACCAAAGAGGAAAGTTCATTAGAAGAATCATCATGAGAATTTTTATAGGCATAAGGAAGTTATGTTCCAGCCGAGATGCAATGTCAAGACCGATAACATTGCAAAAACTTTGGATTTTGCCAAGAAGGTTAGATAGATACTAGAATGATCAGAATAAATGAGAAAAATATTCAGTGATAGACGAATGGTAGACTGAACGGTGTGTTTCGTTTTTGACTGATAGTCAGTTTAAATTTCATATAAAAGTGAGTGAGTCAAATTATCATAATGAACTATTGAAGTTTAAAGACAAGGGGATGACTTCTGAGGGTAAACCTGCACACTGGGATACCGGAAATAGATGATGTGTGCTGAAAGTTAGTGATAGGAACATATCCATGCTTAGAATATTGCTGCCACATATTGTCCGGTATCCCTGCTATTGACCTTGAGCTCCTTGATAAAATCTATAGAAGAGTCAGCAATATTATTAGTTCTGATCTGTTGGCTCAGCTCCAGTCACCTTCTCACTGACGCCAGGCTGCATCTCTGTGTCTTTTCTATGTATACTTTAATGGTAATTGTTTCTTTTCTCACACTTTACTTTTGTGGAACTTCCTTCTGGTTGCATGCTTTACAGACAATTTTCATCTTCAAAAATTTAAATGCAATATTAATTGATATCTACTGTCTTCCTGATTACCCTTTTCTCTTCCCACTTATTATTAATGTTTTTGTTTCTAATTCTTCCACCCTGTAACCCTTGTGTCTTAGTCACTTTACTGACTTTCATGGGATGATACCGATCAAATATATATATATATATATATATATATATATATATATATATATATATATATTTGAAAAGTGTATATAAATATAAATAAATATATATATGTGTAATTATTTATATATTATATGCGCGGTACTTATTAGAAAGCGCTCAATATCAGAGATAGAGCTAACATATTTGGTTGGATAGATGTGTTTGTGATCCTGGGTTTCACGCTTTAGCGATCGTCAGACAAACTGATTAATGTTTTAAAAAATTTGGGTTTATGTAGATTGCGTGTATTGGTGTTATTGTGGAAGTGGTGGGGGAAATTTCGTCGTTTTGTCATTCATCGTACTAACGCGAACATCGATGTATGCAGACACATATACATACTTGGTCGTCCGTCGGGACTCATACATATATATAAACATATGTAGACAGTTTCGGCTATGACACATGTATGTATACGGGTGGTGTTATGTCTATACATACGCATTTGTATGTTGAAATGTTGAAATTTAAACATTGGAAGTGTGGCGGAAATGTCTCGTTAATGTCTCGTGAATGTCATATTATGAAATTTTTTTTTTTTTTTTTTTTTTTCGTTGAAAAATATTTTCTCGCATGTATGTATATATGTGTGGTGGGGTTTGTGTAAAATTATGATAGGTAAAAATTATTATTATAATTATTTATATTTATTTTTAAATTTTTGAAAAAAATGGGGGTTTATTTGTTATATTTAAAGCTGGTTATTTGTTTTTGTAAAAAATGGGGTTTGTTATATTTAAAGCTGGTTATTTGTTTGTTTTGGTGACTGTGTATATGTAACAGGTAAAAAATTGTAATCCTTATTGTTTAATTTATATGGTGATGTTTAATTTAATAACGGGTTTATATGATATAATGTGATAGTAATGTTTCAAAGGATTGGAGACAATGCTATTTAGGTTTTAGCTAATAATAGTTATTGTAAATTGGAAGAAATTGCAAATTGGTAGAAATGATTAGTAACGGTGGTGGGAGAATGATAAAACCATGAATGTAGTTATAGTGGTGGTAGCTTGAACTAAAAAAGTGGTTGTTGGTGTTTTATTTTATTTTGTTTTATTTTGTTATATGTATTAATTAATTTTGGTATAAAACCTGATAATAGGTATTCTATGTAAAATTATGGTAGTTGAAGATTGCTATAATTTTTAATTTTTAATTACAAAATTATTATTATTATATTAAAGCTGCCTGGTAATAGGTGTTTGTTCTCATGGTTACATATGGAAATTATATCTGATCATATTGTTTTAAAGTATTAAATGTATTAATTTATTTTGGTATAAATCCTGATAATAGGTATACTATGTAAAATTATGGTAGTTGAAGATTGCTATAATTTTTAATTACAAAATTATTATTATTATATTAAACACCACCCGTATACATACATGTGTCATAGCCGAAACTGTCTACATATGTTTATATATATGTATGAGTCCCGACGGACGACCAAGTATGTATATGTGTCTGCATACATCGATGTTTGCGTTAGTACGATGAATGACAAAACGACGAAATTTCCCCCACCACTTCCACAATAACACCAATACACGCAATCTACATAAACCCAAATTTTTTAAAACATTAATCAGTTTGTCTGACGATCGCTAAAGCGTGAAACCCAGGGTCACAAACTCACATCTATCCAACCAAATATATATATATATATATATATATATCACTTTCAGCTTTTGCTACTTTCCCACCACTGTAAAGATAACTCACTGTGTCTTTTCTATTTATTTATTTTCTCATGCTAATTGTTTGGATGGGCTGTTCACTATGGTACCTAGACATTTTTAATTTAAGCACAGTACTAAACTGTCTTGATTAATTTACAGCTGAGATGGCTAGATATAAATGTTAATTCTATGTACCAGTTTCTTATCTCGCACTTCAGCAATATTATTGGTCCTCATCTGGTGGCTCGGCTCCAGTCACCTTCTCACTGCCGCCCGCAACCGTGTCTGTGTCTTTTTTATATATACTTTAATGTTAATTGTTCGGATGGGTTCTTCCCTATGGTACCTAGACATTATGAATTTAAGCGCATTACTAGACTGGCATCAAAAATCTCATCAATTTACAGTTGAGCTATCTACAGGTAGACTAAGTTTTATACTAAGAGTTTCTTTTGTGGAACTTGCTTTCGAGCCATTTTTAATTTTCAAAAATTTAAATGCAATGTCAATCGCTATCTAGTCTCCCCCTGCTTCCTCTTTCCGCTCATTATTTATGCCTTTGTTGCTAATTCTTCTTCCACACTCTGTATCCCCTTGTGTCTTAGTGGCTTTACTGCCTTGCATAGAGTGAAACCAATTTTAAAAAAAAAGAAAAAGAAAGATTCTAATTTTCCCGAAGAATTCAAGCAAATTTTAACGCATATATTGATCGTCAAAACAGAGAATGTTGAATCAAAGATACATTGAACGTTTATTTGAGACATATCTGTGAGGGCAGCTGAAAGAAATAGAGAAAGATGATAAAACTGAATGAAAGAGAAGTTCTGGAGAAACAATGACTACAGAAGAAAACAAACAACTTACGAAATAAAACGAAGTGAATATTTATTTTTCTGCTGTGTTGATTATCCGAAGCCAATTTACATTAAGTGCATGGAAGAAAATGGAAACTGCCATTTTATTTTGGGGACAAGATCAATATACATCCCACTCAAATTATTATTGGTTCAAAGGCAAATAACTATAATATATACTAGCAAAGATACCTAGCACTGAGTGGGAAAATTCGACTGCAATCGAGATCATTGAGCCAATGCGAACGATCTTTTCCTTAGCTTCTCTTAGAACGGTTGCTACCAAAGGCTATAAAATAGAGCCTTACTAGTTACTTATTGCTAGGAATGGGAGAGAAGACATGGATCCATACCTTTCCCAAGTTTATTAGCATGTAAGTGAATATAATAGATTCGACTGGAATTCGAACTCGGCTCTCCGATTCCTCAACACGAGCCGTAATCCATTACTCGGATGGGAAGAGTAGATTAGTCAAATTAGTTATTTTCAGTAAAAAATGCTGGGTAAGTTCTAAGACACGTGTTTGTTATTTGTAACAATAAAAACACATTTATTTCATGTCATAGATTTTACATAAAACTTGGAAACACATGAGAAAACTGTTAACTTTATACTCGAGCAGTTTCACTGTGTACATTATTAGGACTATTGTCCTCATGTTTGTTGCCATATTTATCACAACGTTTCGACCGTTATACGCTCCAGAATTCTTCAGGTGGTTGGAATGTCGAAGTGAACCCTTTATTTCGCTCGCTGGGGTAGACTGTTATAGTTCCACGTGTCATGTCTAATGGATGTCAGGCATCAGTTAACTCCTGTTAATTCACCTCTCCACTGCCTTAACCAGGTATTGAACTCACAACCCATGGCAAGGTGGATAAAGGCGTTGGTTAGATCCAGTGAGAGGACGTAAATATTCAGAAAAAGCGTCATTCTAAATATCTTTATAATAATAATAATAATAATAGATTCCGATAGATTCATTAAAGGGATCCCTAGTATTCCAAGCCTAAAAGCAATACAAAAGATTATGCTCACAAGTAAAACTCACACCTTATGAATGGCTTTATCTATGTAAAATCTCTGTGATCTTTTGGGGGAGGGGGGTTCTCGAAAACTGATCACTGGAAAATGTCCTGATACTATTTCTTACCTTAGGTCTCTGGTTGGGACCCTGAATGAAAATGGGTATACAACAGAAATCCAAGGAAATAAAATAAAAATAAGTGAACATTTTTAACAAAACCGAGACAGAACTGAAAATTATTAACAAAGAAACAAAATAATAATGTTTTGTTAATATTCCCTTCTATCTCATCAAGATGTTTTTTCCTTGACACGGCTATTATTATTACTGTCTCCACACTTCACATTTTTGCAGGGAGGAAGGTCCATATTTGGCAAACAACTTAATAATGTTTTGTTAATTTTCAGTTCTTTCTTATTAGGCGAAATTTTCTCATTACTTATATATTTAGCAATTTACTTAACATACATTTCGCTTCTCGCGTAACTTCAACTTTTGGTTAGTGGGTGATAGAAAACCTGTTCGTATAAATAATGAAAAAACGATGAAAAATGATGCGTGAAATCCTTATCTTTTCGCTAAAGCCATTCAGATTTTAACTTACAACTTTACCAAATCGCGTAGTTAGAAGGGTGCTCTTCTAGTCCTTGTTAGATATTTACTCATAATTTAATTATCAGTATTCCCTTAGAGGTATTATCCTACAGAAATCAAAGTGATAAACTATCGCTTATTTTTTATTATTATTATTATTATTATTATTATTATTATTAATAATAATAATAATAAATTTCTTACATGTTCGGAGCATGGCACAAGTGACTTTCCTCAAATGTTCAACTTTTCGTCGCCAACGACAGATACTTATCAAATTTTATGTTCAACTTTCAAGATATTCGAAAAGCTGTCAAAATTCAAGGACCTTGAAATAGAAATCTCAAAAATGTGACATATGGGAACATCAACAAACCCTGTTGTAGTTGGAGCCCTAGGATTGGTTGGAAAAGATTCCAGTAGACTAATTGAAGGGATTCCTGGAAATCCATGCCTCAAAAAAGATACAAAAAGTTGTTCTGACAAGTACAGCCCACACTTTACGAAGGGCTTTATCTATGTAATTTTTTTTTTTTTTTTTCAGTGGAAAGTGACATGATGCCATTTCTAACGTTAGGTCCTTGGGCGGGACCCGAAAAGAAATGTGTATACGCCAGAAATCAAAGAAAATAATAATAATAATAATAATAATAATAATAATAACTATTCTACCTTCGATATATTAATAAATCCACTATCTCATTGGTTGGGCGTGCTCTTGGATCTTCTTCGACACTCGTCCTAAAGGTGGCAACCTGAACATAATTACCCCTTGGCGGTCAAGGTTAAAACGCATCTCTACCAATTTCAATGAATACGAATAATATTTCATACCGGATCGGCCGTCAACCGGGACAACAAGGGTCGCGTCCCTCAGAGAGGAACCAGTCTGAGGACGAAAAATGTGTCACTGGAACAAACTCTTCCACACACGAAGAGACACTAGGTCACCAAACCCGGATTATTGCCAACCTTGGACCAAGTGACTTAATACCAAATCGACTAATAAAAAGTAAACGAACGAAATAGAGCCGCGAAGAGTATCGACAAGTCATGACATCCTTTTTCACTGCACTCGAAAACCCAGCAAAGAACACCATCAATCAAACGTACCAAATATGGAGAAGTATGGTGGGAAATGATATGACCTAACCTCAATCCAAACATGCTTATCTATGTAATTTTTTTTTTCTTTGTCAGTGGAAAGTGTCATGATGCCATTTCTAACCATAGGTCCTTTGGTGGAACCCGGAAAGAAATGTGTAAACACCAGAAATCAAAGAAAATAATAATAATAACAGCAACAGCAGCAACAAAAGATATGACTCTCGTCTAGAGGTAGAATGCTCAAATTAAGTCCATTAATATAGTACAATTCAATCTATCGGATCTATCAACAATCAAAATGAACACACCTTCCCTCATTTTAAACAGTCGGCCTCACCTTCAAAACATAAGTTTTGGGATGAGAGTGGGCGTAAAGAATCTGATATGTTTCTGTAAAGTTATTTATATATTGGCATATACGCACTGACCTAGCTTTAAGGACCCAATGGGAGAAAATGGCTGGTCGCATTCTATCTCCCAAAAAACAAACTACGAACGTTCCATCACCATCGAACAGACCCTGTTTTTTTTTTCATCTCTCGTAATGAATTGGTGTCCTTTCAAGGGGTCCCCTTAGCCTGATAGGCTATTGAAACTCAAGCTCACCCCCAGACCTCAAGTCGAACTCGTACATACGATACATCACTAAAAATGCTGGGAAAATGTTCAGATCTCTGTACCGCTCCAGTGAGTATCGGATTCCTCCTGCTATCGTCTACATTTACAAGAACGAGATCAGGTTAAAAATGGAGTACTCTTACCTTATATGAACAGGAGCTACTCAGTCTCAACTTTCTAGTATCGATAGCGTCTAAAAGCAGCCATCAACTCCTTCCTCACAGAGGAAAGGTCGCAAGCTCCTCGCTATTCTACCGCTATTTACCTGGAAAGCGCTTAGACGAACTTCGTTCCTTAGTTTTACAAGTTCTAACCTTCACGGCTAAGACCCGCTACACTACGCACTTTGTAGCAAACAACCCTCATTTCCTTCGTATTCCACCTGATGATATGTAACATTAAATGCTCATTTACCTGTACCATACAAGTAAGTACCAGACTCCTCTTGAGATGCTGTATGTTAACAACGGAGTATTGCTGCCATATCTGGGTTGGAGATACCCAGTCCTCACTTTCCAGTATCGACAATTCCAAAAGCGGTTTACGCAACCTTATGGGTGATGAATTATTTCCCACACGAAAACGAATAGTTACGAACCAATGGCTAATCTATCGCTATTTCAATGGAACATTTTCTCACGAGATGCATTCTTTGGTTTCATCAGTACTTAGTTCTTTTTCAGCTATGTACTACCATGTCATGTACACTGTAGCCAACCAACATAATTTTTTTTTTATTCCATTAGGAAGTCTTTCTACGCGAACAGCATCTTCTCATGAACCGCTACTTTGAGGAACCGACACCCGAGAGGATGCTTCCCCGATAACTCCAATCTTACCATGTCTACAGTTAACTTGTCTTTTCAACATATCTCATTAAACTGCGCCTCTTATATCCCCATCCGCTGGAACAACAAATTCCTTTAGTAACCCTCGACTTCAAGTGGTTCTTCGACGTAGTAAAGGGCGTGTATTTGTAAAAAAAAAAAAAAATACAAGAAAAATATGCAAATATCGTCTATTTTTATGGCCACATACTCTCATTAACATATATAAATATATGTCTTATATATTTATATATGTCCATTTTTTATATAAATGTAAGTCTTATATATTTATATATGTCCATTTTTTATATAAATATATGTCTTATATATTTATATATGTCCATTTTTTATATAAATATATGTCTTATATACGTATGCATTTGAGGGCAACTCGACGTGGTGTAATGGTTAGTTAGCTTGTCTAATGGTTACGACTGAGTAGTGTGTTCAATCCTCATTGGGTACCCCATACTTTCGGCCTTGTGCCACATCTAAGCCTGGCATAGAAAATCGCTATAGATTGGGCACCTCGACGCGGTGTAATGGTTAGAAAGCTTGTCTTCCTAGATCAATTACGACTGAGTATTGAGTTCGATCCTCACTGGGTACCCCATACTTTCGGCCTTGTGCCACAACTAAGCCGGGCATAGAAAATCACTATACTTATGCATTTGAGAGATAAACAAAAATTCAAATGACTTACTGTGGTTGTAAAGAAAAGGAAAAGAAGAAAAAAACTGTCAACTTATAGTAGCAACAAACGTCTGCAATAGACTTCTTCTGTCTCTCGACCGCAACACTTGTAGCCAAATCACAGTTCAAACAATATTCCGTCGTAACAAGCAACGTAGAAACGACAAAATGGGGCCACACATCCAACCTTCACTTCTCACCAGCAACAACATGCGTTCGTCCACCAAGCTCAGAAAATCTCAATGTGCATAAGCGAAAAAACAACGGCTTTTGTTCACCGAGAGATGTTTCTGATTGGTCACGCCATTCAGGGGAGGGAAGAACATTAGCATAGATTCTCGTCCTTGAAGTAGATTTTTGCTACTTTTTGGTAATTTTTCTTCGGCAGATCGTACACAAAACACGAACTCTTTTTCGAGGTAGCTTATTATCTCTTTCATTACACTTACCTTAGGAGTTTTACAGATATGCCATTACGCTCATCAGGGTAAAATAAATCTGTTGAATTCATTAAAAGATAACTTAATTATTATTTATTTTAAATTCTATTTATTTTAAATCATCATCGTTAAGCCGAGAATTCTTTTCGGATTCTTCTGACTCGTTCCTTCCAACCATATCTGTCAGACATCGCCGTCGGCAGGTCCTCCAGATGGCATCTAGAGTCATCTACAAGTTGGTCAATGTAGGTACGATGAGGTCTCCCAACCGATCTTCTGCCGCGCAATGGGTTCCATAGGAGGGTGTCACTCACAAGTTCTGACTTACTTCTCCAGGAGTGACCAGCTTGCCGGAGCCTTTTCTCTCTTAGCGAAATTGAGATAGGAGGAATAAATTATATTAAAAAAAAGACAATTATTGACACCAACTAAATTTCAAACCTGTTTTATACTAAAATTATGTTTTAGAAGCGCATATAAAAAAAATAATGGGTAAATAAATCACTTTTCTCAATTATTCCTATCTCTACACTTATTCCGGCTTCTTGGATGGAGTAAGTTTAGGAATTATGGACATTCATGCCAGCACACGTACAAAAAGAAAAACAAAATCGAAGTATCAAACCATTTTTCCTTGACACCTCTATTATTTTAACTACCTTCACCCTTCGGCAATGTTTATTGTTTTGAAAAGCGATTATTAGAATTGTAAAAAAAACTTAAAGATATGATTAAAGTGAATTTTTACTTTTTTTTTTCGTTCGTGAGGATTTACAACAAGAATATTAAACACTATTAGATTATTTATTGGAATGATTGGCAAAACATTGGTTAATTACTAATCAATTCGAAACTTATAACATCAAAATAATAATAAGGATTTTCCTTAGAGCTAGTTAACATATTTTAATAAATCTTTATGAACTTATGAAAAACAAATTGTATTCATATTTATTTCTTTATAAATTTGTAAATCATAATATATTACATTGCATTAGTTTTATTGTATTAGTCTTTCAAATGTTGTAAATATAAAATTATAATAATCTAATAAATAAATAGTATTTAATATACTTGTTGTACATTCTCACGAACAGAGAAATATATAAACTCACTTTAAAATATATAAAGGTATAAGTATATTTTGGTTTTATTACAATTTTTAACTAAAATAATGGCGATGACAATGGAAAATACGTCTTTTGAACCAGCGTATTTTTTTTACAGCAACGAAGGTCCAAGTTTGATTAAGTTTCTATGTAGAGCATATTGTAGTGCATTCTTTCGTGTAGGTTTAATGTGATATTGATCATAGTGTGTCTCTTTTTATTTTTGATTTTGAGTAGCATTTCTTTGAAATATGTTATTTCTTTTCTTATTTCATCTGTTTTCTTCTGAGAATGCAGTTTCTTAGAATCAGGAACTTGTGATCTCTGTAGAATATTGTCTTTTTTTTTTTAATGATACTGAGTAGTCGTGTCCGTTTGCTCTGAAGATCACTTTAAGGCATGGGGCTAACAGACGGCATGCAGTGCTGATTCCTATGTCCACGCAGTATGCATCTATAAAAGATCTATTTTCGATAGTGAGCCCTTCCCTTATAAATAGAGCAAATATCTCCTCTACATCTCTCCGCATATCTCCCTCCCTCCCTCCTCGCTCTCTCCCCTCTCTTTTCTCTCTCTCTGTCTCTGTCTCTCTCTCTCTCTCTCTCTCTCTCTCTCTCTCTCTCTATATATATATATATATATATATATATATATATATATATATATTTATTAAAAAAGTCAACTCCATGAAAAAGAGCTCAATGTACAGAGCAATATGAAAAATTGTAAGGAAAAACTTAAAACATCATATAAATCGGTTATAAATTTACATCAGCAGACACACACACACGCATACACACACGCACACACACGCATACACACACGCACACACACGCATACACACACACACACGCACACACACACACACACACATATATATATATATATATGTTATACTGATGCATTGGAACATGCATGTTACCACGACAAAAATGCATATTTGTTTCGATGTCTAATTTAGACATCTCATCAGGTGGTTAACATTGGTGGTAATGAAAGATTTTATTTAAAAACACAATTTATGAAACATCGCTTCTTTTTACATATTTGAAAATTTTCCATTGAAGGCAAAGAAATATATATAATTTCCTTAAAAAGAAAAAACAGGTTAAAGTAAAGAAATAGGAAGTGTATAAGGAATCAATAAAAAGAAATAGAAAGTGGAACGAAAGGCATGAGAACGCAGAAGAAATCAACGCTACTAGAGAGAAAAAAAGCAAAAGAAATCACCCCCCCCCTGTACAGAGAGAAATCAATAAAAGGAATAGAAAGAGGAAAGAAAAGAAAGGCATAAGAAAACAACTCTACTACAAAGAGGAAAGAAAAGAAAGCATAAGAAATCAGTCCTACTATAGAGAGAAGGGAAATAAAAAGAAAGGAAAAAGAAGCATAACAACACTACTACTTAGAGGAAAGGAAAGAAAGGAATAAGAAAGCAAAAGAAATCTACCCAACTATAGAGAGAAGGAAAAAGAAAAGGAGTAAAGAGAGGAGGGCATCCAAATTTTACAGATACAAAGAACAAGGAAAGAAAAGAAAATAAGATACGAGAAGTTGTTGATACCAGGTTTAGCCAATGAAAACACATCTAGAGAATTCAAAATTAAACGGAAATATAACGCGACAAGATAGAAACATATATTAGATATATTGTAGCCTTTCAAACTGTGGCTTTTTGAATTAAATCACATATTTAAATAAAAACATGGTATGCAAATAAAAGACACTTTAAGAAGAAAAACCATATACAAACAAAACAACTACTTAACTATGCCGACATTACATTATAAATTAGAATACAAAATAAATTTTAAATATTTATATGACTTTTATTTTAAATTAAAATCTATTATCAAACAACATCAGTAAAATAATTATAAGCCAATTCACGGCTAAACTTACTACCTGTAATTTACAAATACTAACCTGCTTAATACCTTAATCTAGAATAAACCACTAAGTATAACATTAAAATAATTATATGATGGAAATATAACATACGAGGAGTGATTATTGAGTAATAAAGTTTAGCAAGATTGTAAGGTTAGTTCCTTAATATGCATGCAATTTTATGTAGTTTCATATCCCTGATTTAATAATGGATTGCTATTCAAGAGTTTATCTGCATTGTTTTAGAATTTTTCCATTTAATTTTAGGTGTTTTGTTTTCATCCACCACGTCTTAGATCGCACGGCCACAAACAGGAGACAGCATAGCACGGGATAAGATAATTTAAGGTCTTCTTACAAAGTGGGGCGCAGTTTCGATCCCTTCCGAAGATCGCGTTTTCTTTATTACGATTTCTCGAGTGCGCAGATAGCTTTTTTCGAACACGGGTATCCACTAAGAATAATGTCTGAATATATATATATATATATATATATATATATATATATATATATATATATATATAAGAAAGTTCGCTACATATGTCTTTAATTACGTAAATATTCATATACGAAGTCTTACCATTGCTGTTGGGTTAACTTAGGACTTCTGGAAGAATAACCTAACTCTCTGTTTGGTAAAATATCTCTGCCATTGAATTTGGAGTTATTGGATGGGAGCCTAACCCCGAAAATGTACTTGGTTCTGAATTTGCAAAGCCACGCAAAGTCAACAAGTTCAAGTGGAAGAAATGTATGCGTACACTTATTTATCCACGCACATCATATATATATATATATATATATATATATATATATATATATATATATATAAGAAAAGATCGATGTAGTCGAACAATATCTTCATTTGTCATTTTACCCAATATTTTGCGTGTGATACCCGAGTTTTCATCGATGAAAAAAGGATAAGTTCAGAAAAAATTAAAAGAAATATTCATTGCTCGAAGACTTTAACCACCTTTCCACGAATGGGGAATTGCTGATGATATATACATTATATCAATTCCATAAGCCTACAGAGAACAAAAATCCTCCCAAATCAGGAAGCTGTAAATAATATCAGCTAAAAATAATGTCTAAGAGCCTTAATTCTGCCATTGAATAATGCGAGGATATTCTGACTGCCAATGTGAATGATGAATTCTATAATTAAATTTAACACAATGCATTTTCACTTATCAAAAAAGGGGATTATCTATAAATAAATCATGAGTAAAAGTTTACCCCAAATAGAAGAAATTCTTTAGCAATGATACTTAGATTATTTTAATTAAATTCGTTACGCTGTTGCTAATTTCTCGTCTTGAAGCACTTCAAAAAAAAAATTCTGACCAAATGACACCACATCAGTTTTTATTGTAAGCTTTTCTCATTACAGGAATCCAAATAGGGTTAATTCTACTGTTCTGTTTAGAACATTGACAAACCCAACTTATTTGGGGTTGTCTGAACCCCGTGTGCCTCGATCTGACAGCGGAGGATTGTTCTTGTTTAAGTTTTGATATAAACCCCTAAATGCGTGAAAGCGGTAAGTACTGTATAGCAATAAAGGAGTGATGTCCAGTATTTACATTAGTCGGACTATCGTCCTCATCTTTGTCGCCATATTTGTCACAACGTTTCGGCCGTTGTACGCTCCGGCCTTCTTCAGGTGATTGGAATTTCGAACTGAACCCTTTATTTCGATCACTGGGGTAGACTGTTCTAATTCCACGTGCCATGTTTGATGGATGTCAGTTATCAGTTATCTCCTGCTAATTTTCCCTCTGAAAGTTCACCACTGACTTAACCAGGAATTGAACTCACCTTCTTTGGGTCTGTCACTGGATCTAACCAACGCCTTTATCCACTGTGCCATGTGTCCTTGAGGACATCTGGGTATGAACTTCGGCCGAAACGTTGTGACAAATATGGCGACAAAGATGAGGACAATAGTCCGACTAATGTAAATACTGTACATAATACCTCATCTCAGAAATATAGACAAACTCAGGAGTGATGTCATCTTCTATCAGGTTCTTTGGTGTATCATGATTGCAGCACGGTGACTCAAGCCATTATCTGTCGACATGTAGTTGGCCCATGGGTTCAGGTTCTTTCTCTCAACCTCCCCATTTCTCTCGTTTCCTCCGAGAAACGATGCGTACTTTGTCTCAATCACTTAAAATAAAGTAAACAAAAACAAATCGGAAAAAAAAAATTGTCCATTGGTAATTCAGTCTGAGGTGCAGCGTCGATGTCCCTCCTGACGAATTGCCGATAGCCCACTAGAAGACAGAGACCACGCGCAACGCAAAACTTGGTTGGGTCAAAAGATTTTCAGCGACTTCTAAACATGGTGTATTTTGATTAATCCTGTAAGATTGGAACTCTGTACGTGGCATAAATCATAACACAGAATATAAAATTATATTAAAAGAAATAAAATCTAACGCACATCATAAGAGCTCTCCCACCAAGAAAGAAGGCTTACAGCTACATGATGTTGAAACACTGGTACACGTACTATCACCGGAGTTAAGCAACGTCGAGCACGGCCAGTACCTAGTTGAGTGACAGCTTGGGAAATAGCAGGTGCTGTAACCTTCGATGCGCGGTTGCTGCAAAACGGAGAGTCGGTGAGGTTTTTCATATTCACCTATGTGCAAATACCATTGAGAAAGGTATGAATCCACCTCTTCTCCCCCAGCTATGGGTTACTTTGTATGACTAAAACCATTATTATCTTCAAAGAAAAAACAAAAATAGAATCGCGTACAAAATAGATTTCGGCATTAAATACCCATAGAGTTGTTGATACGCCGCTAAAAAAAAAAACAACAAAAAACAACAGACACACCAACCTAAGAAAGAAGATATTAAATATTGAAAATGAATATGGGATAAAATTAAAGCGCTCGAGCAAAATTGATTGGAAAATATAACTTATAAAATAATCGCTTTTGTATAAACAAGCTAATGACATATAGAGGTTAAATATCTTTTATCCGAAATTTCAAAATCCGTAAGTCTTCAAAATCTGGAAGATTTCAGATGCATTGCATTTTATATTTTGAAGATCAAAGATGACCGGGATGTCAAACAATTCCAAAAGACTTTAATATGTGACACTAGATCTCTAATGATGTATTTATTAAGAAAGCACATACCAATAATATCTTATATTGATATATAATGATTAAACTTGCTAACTTTTAAAATGAATATGGACAAAAAAGAAAGTAGTACTTTTTGTGGCGTGTAAGGTAGGTAAAACCGATTTTGTTTAATATTGCTTTGCCCTTGAAACCCACTTAACACATCCTTCCAAACGTCTATCAAAATAGGAATAAACGCCGCTGTATAAGACTGAATACCATTACTGTGGATAAAAGACTTGCATGTCGCTGTTGTATATGTCAGTGTTAGGGTTTGATTCTAAAGACATCGTGGCGATCAAGTAGAGATCACAAAGAAGTCGAGGAGTGAGACTCCAAAGATTAACCACATTGAAAAGGCATAAATCTTTCTTAAGCCTTCAGATATTCAAGACAAAGTGTATGAAGTAAGTGGAGAAATATCAAAACCCACTTACATGGTGCGATATCAAACAGATGGGCTAAACTTTTACTTGTTTCCTGATAAGCGCAATATACGGCTTCGAAGCCACGCCAGTAAACCCGAGAGTGGAGAATTCAAAAGAATCTGACCAACACCATACACATAGGAAGAATGATAATGTTAATCACCATTTACCAGGTTGTGAATTTTCTATAAATAAATAATAATAAATAGATAAATGTTAATAAATGCTAATAAATACTTAAATAGTAATAAATATATAAATAATAAAAAATGCTAATAAATGAATAAATACTAATAAATAGATGAATATTAATAAATACTAATAAATAAGTAAATACTAATAAATAGATGAATATTAATAAATACTAATAAATAGTTAAATAATATGAATAAGGATTAATAAATACTAATAAATAGTTAATGATAATAATAAATAGATAAATATTAATAAATACTAATAAATAATTGAATACTAATAAATAGGTAATATTAATAAATACTAATAAATAGTTAAATACAAATAGATAAATATTAATAAATACTAATAAATAGTTAAATACAAATAAATAGATGAATATTAATAAATACTAATAAAATTTAAAGTTAATAAAATACTAATAAATAGATGAATATTAATAAATACTAATAAAATAAATATTTAAATACTAATAAAGTTAAAGATAAATATTTAAATATTAAAATAAATACTAATAAATAGTTAAATGTTAATAAATAGATAATAAATATTTAAATACTAATAAATAGATGAATATTTAAATACTAATAAATAGTTAAATACTAATAAATAGTTAAATACTAATAAATGATAAATACTAATAAATACTCATAAAAAGTTAAATACTAATAAATAGATAAATATTAATAAATTCTACACGGGAAGTCAAAACAAAAAGCGTGACATCAACTTGATTAATGCAAATATAGATCCATATGCTTTTCATAAAATTCCGGCAAATATACTTGAAAAATTAAATGCCGAGTAGAAAAATACAGTTCCGCTTGCTGCAGAGTAAAAATACAGGTAACAATATACATGCAGAAAAACCTACAACAATATCCCATCCATTATACAATGTTATTTGATATATTAAGACATGAATAACTACATTAAACTTTAGGAAAGCTTGATTTACATGGA
Organism: Acanthosepion pharaonis; assembly: GCA_903632075.3. Taxonomy (NCBI): domain Eukaryota; kingdom Metazoa; phylum Mollusca; class Cephalopoda; order Sepiida; family Sepiidae; genus Acanthosepion; species Acanthosepion pharaonis. Next base: position 2,870,669 of record CAHIKZ030004056.1, read on the forward strand.
AAGGATATTGGAATTCTGAGAGTTTACTTTGCAACATAAAATAAATAATAAAAAGGACTAAGTGAATAAATGTAAGCGCTCGATCAAAAAAGTTTTTATAATATAGTTGTCGTATAAGACAAACATGAAGGACGTCATGATTTACTTACGTCTATCTCAGGCTCTTTCTTCATTTCTCTGACTCTGTCTCTCTGTCTCTCTCTTTCTCTAAAGTAAACATTGAAGTCAACACCTAGAAGTAAGAGTCTGTTCATCACAATGCCAACTTTATGTTTACATTCGCTCTATTCCTTACTTATACCCATAAATAAAGTATAATATAAAACTATATATATATATATATATATATATATATATATATATATATATATATATATATACACACACACACACACACACACACACACACACACACACACTGCAGTTTTCATGTAGTTTGCGGTCATTTTCTACTGGCCAGAGCGAGAGCCAATAGCTGGCTGCCACAAATAGGCAGGAAGATTCTATTGGATAGCGTGAGAGCCAACAGCTGACTGACACGAATGTTAACTAGCATGCTAGCATGCAAAAAAATAAAAAAATCGATAGCTGCATTCGTCACAAGTGGGAAAAATTTAAATGTGCATGGCACTTTACTCCAATTGGCTCATTCGCTTGCTTAAACTCAACGTTGATTCTGATTCCGCAGAACTGGGTTCGGTGTGAAAAAGTATTTGTTGTTAACATTCTTTTTTCATTCGGTTTTTCCAGTTACGAGTCCCTTTTTAAAGATGATCGTATTGTGTTCATTTTGTTTAGTTCTTTTGTCGTAACAGATTTAATCTTTAGTATAGAGCTTAGAAAAAATTCGCAATGTGAGATAGGCAAGAAGTAAGGCATGTAGCAACATCAGTACGGCAAAAGGCACTCCTTTAAAGGTAAGGAAGGGCAAAAATATTTTAAGTCAAGTGATAGCGATTGCTGTATGAGTCGTACGATTTTTGAATCAAGCACGGGCAGGGCCGGGCCATGCTGCTAGTATACACACACACACACACACACACACACACACACACACTATAAATAAAACATTAAACGTTATTTTTAGTGCATAAATATATTTGAGTAGACGCTACATATAATTATTAAGTAGTATGTTTATTTATTTTTCCTCTAGCGGCCTGGATACTGCAGATATCTCATTAAAGTAAATTATATGATCTCCGTTAGGATTCGAACCTGCAGAGATGGAAACGTGTCTTCAAGCGAAATCCTTTACGTATTAAATTCATCGTCCACTTAAATATGAGTATTCACTAAAAATAACGTTTGAATTGATAAAAATCTATCGCGGTCTTAAATAAATGCATTACCTTAGAAAATAATTTTGTTTATGTTTGTATATAGCCTTAGTGAAATAGTCTTGTCTACCACTCTGAAAACATGCAGTTCTTGATAACGACTGAGATATTTTTTACTGTTTTTTTTTTCTCAACTAATATAACGTCCAAGAACGACTCGGGTTATAACATGACCTCGTTGTAATGGAGATTGAAGGAGGGTGTAAGAAATACACATTATGAGTACGTGTACACTATATATAGGAGTTGAAGTGACTAAAATTGTAGATTTGGAAGCGTTCTCTCTCTACAAAATATCAATTCCGAAGAGGAATCTGAGTGTAACTTCCTCCCCAAGAAATATGAATAGAATGGATGTGTTTAATTTTAGTAATATGTTTAAATTATCCTTCATCTGATGTCCTCCTTGTGTACTAAAAGTTACAAATTCTTCACTTTGCTAGATAAAGGATTTTCTACATTTTTGATGGTTTAGTTTGGTTTGGTTTGTTTTGTTTTACGGCACATCAACCTCAATGGGTCATTTAATGCGAACAACCTTTTTTTCTTTTTCCTGGTAGTATTTTTGTTTTGTCAAAAATCTATTTCTGTTAATATTTTTTCCTCAAAAATCTACAGCTGGTAATATTATTTTTCCAAAAACATATAGCTGGTAATATATTTTGGTAATAATTTTTTACAAAGTATTTCTGATATTAAAACCTATTTTTATACTTTTATATTTCATAAAGTTTGGTTTTGTTTGGGATTTTTTACATTTTTGATGGTTTGGTTTGGTTTCTTTTCTTTAACGGCATATCAACCTCAATGGGTTATTAAATGCCGACAAAATTTTTTTTTTCTTCTGGTAATATTTTTGTTTTGTCAAAAATCTGTTTCTGTTAATATTTTTTTCCTCAAAAATATATAGCTGATAATATTATTTTGTTCAAAAACGTATAGCTGGTAATATTATGTTTCCAAAAACATATAGCTGGTAATATTATATTTTGGTAATAATTTTTTACAAAGTATTTCTGGTATTAAAACCTATTTTTACACTTTTATGTTTCATAGTGTTTGGTTTTGTTTGGGTGTTAGTATTTGCCCATAGCTGGGGCCCTAACATGTGCTACCACCCCGTTCAGGGTGGATGTGGGAACATCAGCAATTAAGAGGTGGTTCCACGCTCCTCAAAACCTCATGATCAGAGGCCTTGTTGTCAGATTTAGTTTATTGTCTAACCCATGATGCAGTTTATCGTCATACCCAGAACGTATATTTTTTAGATTTGTTTTTTTTCTGCAACTCTCAATACATTTCTGCACTCTCACAGACTACTGTACTCTCGTAGAACATAGAAATAACTTTGGTGTGTTGAAAATGTGAAATAAAAAAATAGGTTAAAATTAATACTAATGTCATGTAAGAAATTCAAATTATTATATCTTCTACGAGTAAAAAAATAGTGGAGGAAAACTTTGTTAAATCTTAATAATAACATTCTCAATATAATAAACTCGAATAATTTTAAACTACCGTAACTCCCCATATATAACACGCATTTATCCATAATACTCACACCTAAAATGGTTCGGAAAGTGTGGGGAAATGCTTCTACTCATGCATAATACGCACCCCCTTGTTTGCTAATCAAACCCTATAGTTTTTACCTCTACAATTTCATTACGATCAGCCTTTATTACTCATATTTAAAAACTTGTTATAACCAGAATATTATTCTAATTTATTTTTAAGGTAAGTCTTATTTTATTTTACGACATTTTTTATCTGTGTATAATACGCACCCCTGATTTTGCTTATTATTTTTTAGAAAAAAATGTGTATTATACATGGGGAATTACGGTATTATTTTTACTACTTCAACTCGGACAAGAAAAACAAAAGGATAAATACTAAAATAGTTAATCTTATCATTCTGCTTGTAGTAAATCCGAACAGCTTTATACTTTTTATCTAATACTACTACAACTTGTCCGAGTCAAGGTTTTGATCATCATCTTCTTACGATGACAGTACTGGGTATGGCGATAAACTACAACTGGCAGCGATGCCTCTGATCTGAATGTTGGAGATTTTGAGGAGCGTGGAACCACTTCTTAATTGCTGTTGTTCCAAGGTCCATCCTGACCCGGGGTCGTAGCACCTGTTAGGGTTTCAGCTATGGGCAAATAATGAACACCCAAACAAAACCAAACACTATGAATATATAAGAATATATTTTTATAGTAAAATTACCAACAATACCTATTTATAGTAAAAGGATCAGCATTTTATAGTAGAATTAGCAACAGTACATATTATCTGCAGTTGAAAGTACGCAATTGCGTTCAAAATATATTTAGTTGAAGCCACAAAATTGTGTTAAAATTATCTATATTTCGGCATTAATTGACCCATTGAGGTTTATATGCCGCAAAACAAAATCATCCAACCAACTCAGGATGAGTAAAACTTGGACAAGGAAAATGAAAGAAATATTAGTCAAAACTTAACATAATTAAAGTTAGATACTGGAACACCTTTAAACTAATATATATATATCCATGGACATGGAAAATAAAATTAAATAAATATTGAACTAGTGTTAATAAAATCATTCATCAAAGAAAGTTGGATATTCAGAGGTTAATGCCGATCACATGTTACTAAAGACTGATTATTTTCAGCTCCTTGATTTCCATATAAGTAAAAGTGGAACACATAACGAAGAGGCACTTTAACAAGTCTCAAATCATCTGTCAATGAAATGTAAGTACATATGTTTTGGTAAGTAAAGAGATAAATATATAAAAATATCTAGTAAGTTTCATGACCATATACTCCTGAACGATTTTCACTAATCCTCTATGTCTGACTCTGTTTTCTATATATTTCATAAAATATTTCATTGATTGTTTTTAAGTGCCCCATTCATCATTATACCTACATATTTTTTCGCGTTCAAACATTTGATTTGCCACATTTATTGACGGATTTGCGTAACTTGTAACTTTAAATAAAAATGACAGATAAGAAAGTATTTGTTTTGTTTGACTATGTTACCAATCAATCCGACCAGCGCTCTTAAAAAAAAATAAAAATAAAAAATAAGTAATCGATGTCTATTGAGAATTTAGTTTGTATATGCTACATATATAAATGTCCAGCTAAAAAATAGTTTTCAACTGTATATCCAGTTTCTTGTTAAATATAAATAACGTTAAGAATATTTTTCACATATATTCATCGTTGAAGTGTCATGTCTCTTCAGGACGTAGCGACTTTGGTTCTCCACATCTTCCTATCTTTGAAGCTCTATTTGACACTTTACTATCACTCTCAAGTCTTGTTCCATTAAGTCAAGGTCATTAAGGAGGTTATTTGATGTTTCCGCTTTCTTTTTATGTGCCATGTTCTTTCAGGACGTAGACGATCATGGCTCTCCACGTATCCCTATCCCTTGTAGCTCTCAATAAGCATCGTCCTTCTACAAACTCTTCCGGACCTAGGTTCTGTCATCCACTTGCTTAAGCCCGCCAGGTATGTCATGTGTTGCTTTTCCTTGTCTCTCATTCCCTCTATTCGACCTACGAGTATCAGAATCTCCGGGCCTTCCTTTCTCATTACGTGTTCCAGAAACATCAGCTGCCTCTGCCTAATGTTAAGTATAAGCCTCCTCCTTGTTTGTATCCTCTCGAAGACCTCATCGTTGCTCACATGCTTGGTCCATGATATCCTCAGCATCCTTCTGTAGAAACACATCTCCGTCGCCTCGAGTCTCTTCTTCCTCGTTGAAGAGACCGTTCAACATTCGCTTCCGTAAAAGAGGACAGATGTCACATAGCAGCTCAGTTCTATTTTCTTTGTTACCAAAGAAATCTTCATGTTTTGCAATACTCTTCCCAGCTTTTGGAATGCGTCATTGGCCATTTCCACTACCTCACTACGTGAATGTCAAATTGTCCAAACCGGCTTTTCTTAATTATATGTTCCTGAAATAATACCTGTTTTTTTTTTTCTGACCACTCTCACAAGTGTCTTTTTTGTGGTCATTTTTCTTAAGGTTTCTTGGTTTCTTACATGCTCAATCCATGATCTTCTCAGCATTCTTCTGCAGAACCCCTTTATCTGCTGCCTTTAATCACCTCTTCATCTGCTCAGAATTCACTGCCTTATAAGAAGGCTTATATTACATAGCAGTTCAACACTATTTTCTTTGTCTCTACCAAAATGTCTCTATCTCTGGAAAGCTCCCTCGCTCTTTCAAACCGCTTTCGAATGTCGGTGTCACACTTCCGTCCTCTCTTATTTTACTTATAAAATAGTTTGTTGTTTTTTTCTACGAAGGCGATGTCCTGCCTTGAAACTGAGGCAGTCAAATATTTTCTTCCGGCGACAGAGGTCAATGCTCCAAATCAAATTATATCCCAGGATTTCTGTTTCGGAGGATTTCTCTACGTAAATATTATTCCAGTAAATTCACCCATATTATTTGATTTTGTAAGAAACTAAACCCTGTTACGTAATTATAAATGATGTTTTGTTTGATTCGTTCGTTAATTGTGTATATTCAAAAGTAACCGGTGTTCATGCCCGGGTAAAATATCAGGACTTGCAATGCTGATTTTCAAAGTAATAATTTTCTCTCGGCCGATTTGAAATTGTGTGAAATTAAGATAATCTTATTAAATATAACATAATATAATATAATATAGCCTGGCTTTAATGTCATATAATCCTGTAGCTCCCACCTACACCAGTAGTTAATTTTCGAACCCATATATATATATATATATAAAAAAAGTCACGTTGCTGATTTTCAACGCAGAAAAAGCTTTCCGTTTTAGGTCACTGCTAAAACCTGATTTTCTTTCTCTCCTAGAAAATCAACTTATTTGTCTCTCTCCTGGAGTCGTTTCTTGCTAAAAATGTGTCAGATCTGACTTGAATTCATATAAAATGTGAAACACGGACAAAACATTCTGTTTGAGAACTTCTTGATGAAAACCACATATTGATTGGCGTTTGAAAGATAGAGGTTTAATAACAAAAAGTGTTTTAAATTTACAATGTCGACTTGTATATAATCTAAAAGAAATGAATCTCCTTCTTAATATTCAAATATTTCTTTTACTCGCATATAAATCCTGAACACTACAAACTTCAATCAGTCAGTCAAGTGTCATATCTGATACTGATGTCTCTTTTGATTCATGACTGACTAGTCTGAAGAAGTTCAGGTAGTAGTTTGCCATTTCTGTCTGCGATAGACTTGTTGCTAACCAACTGCCTGCTATTAATACCATAGCTTTGGCGTGAGTAGAGATGGATTGATAACTTTCCGACGGCTCGCCTCTTCCAAATTACGGTTCACTCCTTACTTATCGTCCATAATCACATAATCCTCACTTCCTGCTCTTACATTCATATTGAACACCTCATTCTATAACCCTCAAACATAAATGGCTTTTGTGTCTTATTATTGCTAGTAAAAATGGTTAGATAAGAAATGTTTAGTATGACACTCAAGGTAGTAGTAAAACTAAACACATCTACCCCGCTAAAAATAGATCTATGATAACATCACTTTAGATATCTCAAATGCTTTTGACAGGGTGTAGCATAAGAGGTTACTTAAAAAATTTTACAGCTATGAAAATCTCTGGAAAAATGAAGTCCTTCCTATTAAGTAGGTCCTTGAAGGTCATTATCTATAGCCACGATTCTGAAGTCTATCAGATCAACGCCGGAGTACGACACGGCTCACTAATCTATCTGCATTATATCAACGATTTGCCTATAGAAAGTCTCAGATCGTCAGCAAATATCTACGCAGTTTGTACCACAGTCTATGGCTGCAACTCCAACAAACAAGATGAACAAAACCTGAGAGCTAATCTCCCTTCTGTTCTAACTCTAACAAACCAATAGAAGCAAAACTGGGGTGTAATTATTAATAAAAAAAGAAACAAAATAAACCCTAAAAAACTCGTAGCTTTTCGTCATCACCAATTTTTTCTAAATTCCCACAAGTCACAGTGAATGGTTACACTTCAGTGAGGCCCCTTCCTTTGAGCGTTTTTTTTGGGACTCAAGTCATTTTTATATAGTCTTCGTGACTTGAGTTTTGGGGTCACCCAGAACTCAAGTCACGAAGACTATATAAAAATGTTCGGTACATTATACTACTCGAATAAGTAACTTACACCACCTTTTATGCACTATCTTTACAGACCAAAATTTGGTCTCTTATCAGTAGAGTGGAGATTTAAAGAGCGTGAAACCACCTCTTAATTGCTTTTGTTCCAAGGTCCACTTTGACCAGGGGTAGTAGTATCTTTTAGTGTCCCAAATACGGGCATATAGTCAACCCTCAAAAAAATACTATGAAAGTAAAAAAATAAATTTTTATATTAAAATACCAGCAATATAGTTCATATAAAAATGACCAACAATAAATATTCAGTGTAAAATGACCAACAATACATTTTATAACAAAATGACCAAAAATACATTACATCTGTAGTTGAAGCCATACTATCGCGTTCAAAATATATTTAGTTGAAGCCATAATTTTTTCAAAACTTTTAGATTACTATATTAAATAACGTATAGATGTTTGATATGTCGCTAAACAAAATCAACCAACTAAATTAATCGCGACCCAAAAATTGAGTATTGCTGCCATATATGTTCAGTATCTGCCCAATCCTATGTTTCTAGTCTTGAGTTGAAACGTTCACGCTGTGTTGTAGGTGAGGAAATAATTTCCAGCCTGAAACTCTTCTTCTGCAGTTAAAACGTAGCAAGCCTCTCGCCGTTTTATCTCTATTTCCCTTAAAAAGTTTCTGAACATCTACGTTCCCTAGTTTAACTAGTACATACATTTCTAGCTAAAACCCGCCTTTTTATATACTCACGTGAAAAAAACATCTTAATTCCCTTTGTATTACTTTAGTAAGAAGGAATTGTCATTCTTTTCTGGGAGAATGCTTCCCTGGTCACTACAATTGTAACCTCTTCAAATTTAGGATAAAAATGCAATTTTCCAATTTATTTGTACTTCAATAAGGCTCCATTCAAATAGATTTTCCAGTAGACTGGCAATTTGTCGATCAGCTTCTCACATGGACATTTCAATCTTAACGTATTTAAGTGAAAGATCAGTCACTATTCATCCTCATTATCTACATTGATTTCACTCTTTACTATCTCTTCTTTCATTCATCAAACAATTTTAAAAATGTACCTCTACCTTAAGTAGCTCTCAAGACTTTTATTCAGTAATTGTTTTTATTGATTTGTTGGTCATTTCAAACCGAAACATATTTTAGATATTCTGAGTGAATTTTAGAATAAAAATATTAAGGGTCGTCAAAGTAAAAGAATAGAGAGAATGTATAAGATCATTGTAAAAATCTTTTTTATTTTTATTTTTTATTTTTTTTGGTATAAAATGACCTCAGATTCACACTGGTGTTTATCTTCGTGACGATATCTGCTGTGTTTAGATTTAATCATTGCGTTATTCAGTTGCATGTTTTTTGTTAAATGTTGAAGTTTAGTGCAAAAATGAATGCCTTAAAGATGAAGGATATAATTCCGTCATATTCATCTATGAATTTCGCAAAGGAGTAAGCATCGGAATTGCGACAAAATAAATTCAAAAGGTTTATTTCGGCCGTGCCCCTGCTCTTCGGACGGTCAAAAAGTGATTTGTCAGATTCCATTCTCCCGGTGACCTTCCGACGTCGACAAAGCCTCTCTGCTTGCCATCGTGGAGAATAAACCGACGATTTCGACGTAGAGATTGCTAAGAGTTTGGAAATCGAGATCTAGATTTGATTTCGCTATTTGAAGAGAGTTAGGTTCAAGAAAAACAGCCGATATTGGCAACTAGGAAAAGTGACATTTTTTTCCACCAGGAAAACGCAAGACCGCATGTTGCAAAACAGATCTTGCAGAAGCTTAAAGAGTTGAAGTGGGAAAGCCTCTGCCTTATTCTTCTGAATTGGCTCTTTTGGATTTTAATTTGTTCCGGTCTCTACAGAACGATTCAAATGACAAGAACATAATTCTAGGCAATCAGTTGAAGACTTTCTGACAAACTTGTTCAAATAAAAAAAAACAAACAAACAAAAAAATACGAAATTTCTACGGAAATTGCATCATCACTCTTGTAGAATGATGGGTGAGAGTTGTTAAAACCAAGGGATACTATGTAATTGACGAATATATGTTGATTTTAATTTTCTATTCAAGCCGGAACTTTTGTAAGATACAAATAAAATGAAGTAGGCAAAAACACATCAAGCTTGGCGTGTTGGCTCAACCCTCACTTTGCAGCATTTTGATAGAGATCAGAATCGTTTACGCAGTCTTGTGTCGGAAGATTTATTCTCCAGCCTGCAACATCTTTCCCATGCATACAACGTTACAAGTCTATCGTAACTCTATCACTATTTTAATGACAAATGTTCAGATAAGCTCTACTCTTTAGTTCCACCATTTCATGCATTTACTGCTAGGACAAACCACGCTACATCCAGGGAATTGAATCAAGCCTCATTTCTTCCGCGTTACAAATGCAGGTAAACCGTTTCATAAACATTTCCCCTAAAAACTACAACCCACGTGGATGCTTTCTTGAAATCTAAGATCTGAACCTCTTCAAGTCAAGGATCAATCAGTATCTATTCCCTTTCTTATAATCGTCGCTTCCTACCACCATTTCTTCTTTCATATCACACAACTTATTCACCATTATCATTTTAACAGTAACCCTGTGCATAAAGTTGTTCTGGAGACTTTCTTTGAGCGAATACGTTTATCAGTTTTATACCTTTTTTGTTTGGTTTGGTTTATTTTGTTTTACGGCATATCAACCTGAATGGATTATTTAATGCCAACATTTTAGGATAGATTCATATGAATAGAATATGTATTCTTTGGCTAAGATTAGTTTGTTTTATTTTGTTTTTAAAATTTTCTGAAGGTAATTATTTTTTCAAAAATGTATTGCTGGTAATATTTTTTGTTTTACGGATTATCAACCTCAATAGGTCATTGTTTTACGGCATATCAACCTCAATGTGTCATTTCATACCGACCAGATTTTTATTGCTGGCAGTATTTTTTTAAAAAAGTTTTGCTGGTAATATTTTTTAAAATGTACTGAAGGTAACATTTTTTTTTTCAAAAATTTATTTCTGGTAATAATTTTTTCAAAAATGTATTGCTGGTAATATTCATTTTCCAAAAATGTACAGCTGGTAATATTTTTTCCTTCAAACATTCATTGCAAAAAGTATTGCTGGTATTAAAACCTATTTTTATACTTTCAGAGTGTTTTGACCATAGCTGTAACCTTAACGGGTGCTACAACCCCGGGTCAAGGTGAATCTGGGAACACCAGCAATTAAGAGGTGGCTCCACGCTACACAAAAACCTCCTGATCAGTGGCCTTGCTGCTGGATGCAGTTTATCGTCGTACCCAGGACGTTTCAAAGAAGAATCTGCAATGTTACTGTTCCTGGCCGTTTATCTGTCCCTTTCCCACCGCCATAACGCACCCTCCTTGTCCTCTTTTTATAAATATTTTTATGGTGAACTTTAGACTGTGGTACGTAGAATTTATGAATTTCAGCACAGTACTAGATTGGCAGAAAGTTAAAATGGCAAGATGTAACCGTAAGTTCTATGCTAAAAGTTTCTTCTATCACAATACTCGTTCGTGAAACTCTCTTTCAGTTTCTTACTTCCGAAGCAACTTTGATTTTCAAAAATTTAAACGCAATGTCAATCGTTATCTTTCGTCATCTTAATTCTTGTTTTATTTATTTTTTTTATTGTCTCTCTCTCCTTAATAGTAGTTTTTTTTAATCATTTTATTTTGTTAACTAGGACAAGGAATGGCTTGTTATTTTTAAACTACCAAAACGAATCTGTTCTATGTTAATCGTCAGCGATAAAACTTCTTTTTTTTTATCTTCTATCAGAAATGCTGATGCTAACCTCCAAGAGAATGACTCATTGCACCTTCTCGGATTTTCAATCTCTCTTATATGTTTCTGATATATAGATTCTTGTTAAAATCCAAAGAAGTATCTGCAATGCAAATAGTCCTGACCTAGCATATCGGCTTCAGTCTCTTTCCCACCGCCGTAAGGTAGTTTCGCTGTCCCTTTTCTATAAATAATTTCATAGCTATTGTTCTGATGAACTCTCCTCTGTGGAACCTAAACTCTATGAAATTAAGCGCAGTACTAGGTTGGCGGGAAGGTCTCATCATTTTACAGTTGAAATGGCAAGATGTAACCGTAGATTCTATGCTAAAAGTTTCTTCTATCACACTACTTGTTTGTGGAACTCTCTTTCAGTTTCTTACTTCCCAAGCAACTTTGATTTTCAAAAATTTAAACGCAATGTCAATCACTATCTTTTGTCACCTTAATTCTTGTTTTATTTTTATTGTTCTTTCTCATTAATAGTAGTTTTTATTTTATTCCTTAACACTCGGTAACCCTTTGCGTCCTGGCGGTTTTATTTCTTTGCTTGAAATCATTAGAAAATGCAAATAGTTATGTGTAGCAACATTTTAATTAAATATTGTAATATATCTTAAACGTTTAAGGCGAATCTGTAGAGTAATAATATCCACATTCTATGGCAATAAATACAGCATATACCTATCGTAATTTAGAATAAGTTTCGACTTCAAAGATCTATATATTACTTCTTTCTGATTTTGTTATGAGGTTTCGTATTGAATTTACATCGACATGACTCAATTTTGTGTGTAAGTCGACCTTCGAATTTGGCAAGAAATTCAATAATTTATAAGCTTATGGATCGGAACGACCTCTGATTTAAATTCAACGAGAAAAGATGATAAAATTATGCACATTGTAGCGCCTATTCCACGATACGTTCAGTTCTTCATTTCTATGTTGTACAAATTGAGTCTCACTGCGACGCTAGGGGCGGGGGTGGGGGTCAACTTTAGCATTTAACATTCGGCAACTTTCGCATTTGACATTCATTTATTTTATACACAAATACAGGAATCTCAACAAATATGTTCTACGTTATTTCAGATTTTATCATGCAAGCTAATGGTTTCCCAAACAAATTAGTATTAAATAAACGATACATGTAGGACATTATCTGTAAAAGAACAATATTGATAAAGACAAAATCTATCTCAGCCGACGTTTTTCGTCGCCTGATTTAATTTCTCAAGTCAGTTTATTTCTGAAAATAAAATACTTAGATTTGTCATGAGAACGTCTATTACAGGACAAAATGCGTCGCTTAAGAAATGGAAAAATTATCTTTTGTTCATATATATATATATATATATATATATATATATATATATATATATATATATTGACCACTATTATTATTATTTTTATTTTAATTCTATCTATAAAGGGCAGGATGTGTGCGTGTGTGTAACGAATGCACGGCCGCAATTTTCGACGGATTTGCACGAAAATTTACATGCACATGCTCCAAGTTAGCGGCAAGGCCAAGACCGACTTTGCATTTCCCAACTCCCATCGATAGTGGAAATAATCGATTTTTTCATGCTTTTACGACAGTTTTCATGTAGTTTGCGGCCATTTTCTACTAGCCAAAGTGAGAGCCTATAGCTGGCTGCCACGAATAGGCAGGAAGATTCTATTGGCCAGCGTGAGAGCCAACAGCTGACTGACATGAATGTTAACTAGCATGCTAGCATGCAAAAAAATAAAAATCGATAACTGCATTCGTCACAAGTGTGAAAAATTCAAATCTGCATATTATTTCTAATCAGTATTATTTTTTTATGTTTTATACACATATATATATATATATGATGTTCCAGTTTCTATAAAATGACAATGGTAACTACTGGAATTAAACATAAGTAATAAATAAACTAAGTCTGGGCCAAAAATGCGTATTAAAAAAATCGGCAGTTAATAGGTTAAAAATTGCAATCCCTGTTAGCCTTTCTATCCAATCACGCATTTTAAAAATAAGAAATCATGAAATCTTTCCCTGTATATAGATCGATTATGTGATTGTTCCTGGGTATGACGCTAAACTACATCCAGCAACAAGTCAGCTGATGAGGAAGTTTTGAGGAACGTGGAACCATCCCTTAATTGTTATTGTTTCCAAATTCATCTTGACCCGTTAATTGTCCGATTTATGAGCAAATAGGGAACATTATGATAGTAAAATAATTACCATCAATACATTGTTGGAAAAGGAAGAGAAAAATTACCAGCAATACATTTTGAATACAAACGTTACCAAAGTTCCCAAGAAAAATAAATGTCGGCACTAATTGACCCACGAGGAGTTGATATGCCGTTAAACAAATAAAGTCAGTCTTCAACGCTCTAATTTGTACTCGAGTTAAACACGGCAATGTCCAGAAGATGTCTATGAAGGCCAAAAAAAGATGCGTATCTTACGGTGTCAGATTTCTGCTAACTGACCTTTGCTAAATTATTTTCAAAATACGTTACTCGAGATGGGCGATGTTTATGTACGCTCTCGTTCATAAATTACATCTGATTTCCAAGTTGGCCAATTAATCTTCATTATATCTCCCTACAAGCAAATACAACCACTTGGCAAATGAATCAGAATAAATTCTCGAGGGGGATTCAAGTGTTACTTGCGTTTTGCTTCCCCTATTTGGGCATTGGGATCTTGCAGATCTTTGCACAGGAGAGTGATTGAAAAGTAACTCTTTATTTTATGTATGATGGACTCTCCCGTATAACAATAATTTTTACAAGCCGGGAGAATCCATTATACATAAAATACGAAGTTACTTTTCGATCATCCTGTAGTTAATATATGACAGGGCTACAATCTCTTCGTACGTCGGTTTCTTGATTTCTATTTTATTGTATTGTTTACCATGTCTCATGCTCAGGTGATTTTCTCCTGTCGGTATGATATTATTTTTAATTCCTTCAATAACACACTCCACGTGACTGTTTTCAGCATAGTAACAGACTCGCTACCGTCACTTCGACATCAGAAACGTATTAATAAGACGTCCGGCGCTAACCTATATACAAATATAAATCCACGCTCTCACACGTTTTCATATAGAGAAGGGCGAAAATACCTTAACAGCTAAAGCTGATTATTCAGCATAGGCAAATATACAAATTACACATTTCTTCTATAGTTTATTTATATTTTTTATTCAAGGTGACTAGCAGGCTACATCGCTTGGAAAGAGGGAAAAAAGAATCGTATCATCGTCATCTGTCGAACTTGCTAAGTCACGTATTATCCTGTGCTTGTGCGGACATTTTTACAAATGCAAAATATTAGAAAATCTGCATAAATTTTCATAAAGTCTCTTCGCACATTAATCATATTTTTCATAATTATGCCTCTTGTAAAAACACGAATATGCCACACGAATATGCCAATAGTTCCAGAGAAATATATGCACACACCATTGTCCATTTTCCGATTTTTCTACTCGCATATAATGTTATGTTTTAGCCACTTTGACGTGGTGTGATGGTTAGCAATCTTGTCTCTCTAGATCAGTTACAACTGAATAGTGAGTTCGGTCCTCACGGAGTGCTCCATACTTTCGGCCTTGTGCCATATCTAATGCTTAGAAAATCATTTCAGTGCACCTCGATGTGTTGTAATGGTTACAAACAGAGTAGTGAGTTCGGTCCTCACAACGTGCTCCATACTTTCGGCCCTGTGCCATATCTAACACTTAGAAAATAATTTCAGGGTACCTCGATGTCGTGTAATGGTGGCAAAACTTGACTCGTTGATCAATTACGACAGAGTAGTGAATTCTATCCTCACTGGGTGCTCCATACTTTCGGCCTTGTGCCATACCTAACACTTAGAAAATCATTTGTGGGCAACTCGACGTTGTGTAATGTTAGCAATCTTGTATTTCTAAATCAATTCCGACTGAGTAGTGAGTTCGATCCTCTTCGTATTCTTCTTGTTAGGGCCTTGTGCTGCATCTATATATGCTTTATAAATTGCTATTTTTTTTAAACGAAGGAATTGAAGACTTCTAGAATGTATGCACTTACAGGCTTTTTAAAATCTTTTATAGGTCACCTTTATATGAATTTGTCAATTCGTTTTCTAAAAGAACCGGTAGAATCACATGAAGTTCTGTTTTACTCATTTTTGTGGCACTACAAGATGCACCGAGATGTTAAGAATATAATATACGGCGTTGAAAAAAGGTACCATTATGTCAAGGCATGTTGGTGCGTTATTTACGAAGACCATTGATTTTTAATAAATGCTTAAAAGTTTTCACTTATTATTTTCCCTTTTTTTCCAATATTCAAATTATGGGACATTAATAAAAATATTCATCACTTTCTGTAATATCTTATATAACGGAATTAATTGGTTCACAGTGAGGCATACATGATACTATTAAATATTTAGTTATATGTTACAGATTATGTTTCTATACGTCTTGACAATCTTCGGGTGTGTTAAATCCATGTATTTATTTGATTTTTTTCACATAATGCTATAAATATAGCAAGAGAACGATAAAAATATGAACTTTTATATATTTTTGCCTTGCTGTGGTGGTCCATTTTCGAAAAATAGGAAATAGCTAATTCTTTTAACAATTTCACCTCAAACAAGGCGATAGATCCACTAAGACGTAAGTAGTGACTGAGAGTAAACGAAATTGAAAAAAAATATATTCCAGAGAAAGAACAATAAGAGAACAAATTTAAATGATACAGGAGATGTGGATTAACATTGTATATACACTTTTGAAGATAGGAAGCTGGGAGATAATCCCATGAGCTAAAAATGCGACGGAAGAAACTATTAGAATAGAACTTGCGGTTGCATGTAGTCATTTGAATGATTAGAGCTAGCTGTTAATCTAGTATTATGTTTATATTCATGACGTCTAGCTACCAAAGAGGGAAGCTCATCAGAAGAATTGACACGAAATTATTTATCGAAAAGGCATTTTGAAGTTTCTTTTAGAGCGGTAAAAAGGTGTCTGAAGCCGAGATGCAACGGCAGGACCGATAACATTGCAGATTCTTATTTTGCATTTTGTCAGGAATCCCAAGAAGCTTATAAGAAATAGCAGATTAGATGTGGCAGTAATGTTCATATCAAGTATATCAAGACTGGTTGAAGGTTCAAGAGTGATTTTGATGAGAAATTTTGTCTGGTACGACACAGTGAACCAAATTTCTTAAAAGGCGCTGACATTGATTGTTCATGACCGCCGCCATTTTCACTGACCTCGGATACAATGCAGTGTAACCAAAGTTAGGCAACAAGCCCAAAATTTAATATAATAAAAATTACATAATAAAAGCCTGTCGTATTGTTATGGAAATATATATCTGGAAACAACATTAATCACCGTGTTACTTTACAGCATGAATTCGATGGACAGATATTTCACGTTGTTTTGGAAACGCATAGATACTTTGATCGCAGGCGACGTCGTTTCGAAAAGACACCGAAGTACGATTGAAGCGGCCAACTGAACCCTAATAAGAAGACACAAAGCGGTGAAAGATTTCTTTGTGAGTCAGTGTACTATAAGGAATTTATGATTGCTCGTGTTAGGCTTTTTTTAAAAGCCGTCTTTTCGTTATTTATCATGTTGGTCTTCTATACTAACAGAAAGAAATAGGAATTGTAAAGCTGTTGAAGTAAGGACAGATACATCATTGTTTCTTTTGGTTTTTTTTCACTCTAATAGGATAATGTTAAGTGTTAGATTTATGGTCGACATCTAGTACAAAATGCGTTTGTGAATGTGAAGTGAGGAAGAAAGTAGCCAAAAAAGAATCAAATTCCTTAAAGAAGATGATAATCTTCGTCTATACACCGTGTCCCTTAAAGCCATGGACGAACATGGTTCTACGGAACATCCTGCAACCGTTAGCAATGTTTGTCTCTTTGTCAAGCTTTCCATTCCGTGTTCTGTAATCCATTCACATAGACTCGTCAGGTAGGTGACCCGGTGACATCTCCTGTCATTTTTTTCTTTCGATATTTACCAAGCCTGCCTTCCTCGTTATATGACTCACATATTTCAGCTGCCGTTTTTATTGAGTATAAGTGTTTTTTTTTATTTTTTTATTTTTGTTTGTCTTAAAACCTCTTCGTTGTTTACGGATTCGCTCATTCTCAGCATCCTTCTGTAGAACTACATTTCTGATACCTCCAGTTGTCACTTCATCTATAAGGACATTCTCCAGTATTTACGGTCATAAAATAAATATTAATATTATCAACCATTTCAGCACTAATTCCTTTGCTTCTAACGGACTATTCCTATTTCTTAGTATTTTGCTTCTACAAAATTATTAGCCATCTATGTGTTTACATGTGTTAAATGATATAACAACATATGTTTACATGTGCTAAATAAGATGTGTTTGTATTTGCTAAATAATATAACAGCATGTGTTTACATGTGTTAAATGATATGACAACTTGTGTTTACATGTGTTAAATAATACAATAACATGCGTTCATATATGTTAAATAATATAACGTGTTTACATGTGTTAAATGATATAATATGTGTTGACGTGTTAATATAACAACATATATTTACATGTGTTAAATAATATAACGTGTTTACATATGTTAAATAATATAACATGTTATATAATATAGCAACATGTGTTTACACGTGTTAAATAGTGTAACGTGTTTACATGTGTTAATATAACGTGTTTACATGTATTAAATAATATAGGAACATGTGTTAAATAATATAACAACATGTTATATAATATAGCAACATGTATTTACACGTATTAAATAATATAAAGTGTTTAAATGTGTTAAATAATATAACGTGTTAATATAGCAGCATGTGATTACATGTGTTAAATGACATAACAACATGTGTTTACATATGTTAAATAATACGTGACAACAAGTGTTAAATGTCATAACAATATCACGTTTACCGAATTATCGGAATAAGCAATTTCCTCTTTGTTCTTTTATGCGACTATTCGGCCGACAAACATTTTTAAATGAAATGTTACTGTTATTCGTTGAATTAAACGAACGCTATCCTCATCTTGTTTTTTGATCACTAAATTACTTTTCCCACATACCAATAAAATCTATTGTTCTCATTTAATAAATTATCCTACGATCCATATTTTTGTTGTCCTGATCGCGAATGTTTGGCCTGTGTAGTTTCGTCCTTATCTGCATTGTCTGAAATTCTAAGATGAAATTTTGTTCTCGTTCCATGAATTATTCCAATATCCGCACCTTGATCATTGATTTTTGTTTTGTATCTTTTGACTTTTATTTGAACCTTCTGCGCTTACAAGGCGAACTCTTCTCCATAATTTATGAATTATTCTAATATCACTATCTTTGTTGGTTTGATGCATGAAATGCTATCATATAGTAGTACCTATCGCCCTGACTATCTGTTTAGGTGAAACCTAGGTAGGTTTGCCTGGCTCCTTAGGATTATCTTAGGTTTTGCTCTACTTCGTGTATTGAGCACTTTACTTAGTTGCCTTTTACTCGATTTGGAGGTTTTTTTTTTTTTCTTTGGGCTTTGAGCTTGAACTCTGGACGATTGTTTTCGCCTTAATTTAATGTTCTTAGTTCTTTCTTTTTTTATTCCTCTTTTATCCTTGGGTACCGATTTGTTCTACTACAAGTCAAACTATTCAAGGTTTTTACAAGCGAGTACCACGATATATATATATATATATATATATATATATATATATATATAAATATAAATTATCCTAATATCCATATTTTTTCGTCCTGATCGCGAATGTTTGGCCTGTGTAGTTTCGTCCTTATCTGCATTGTCTGAAATTCTAAGATGAAATTTTGTTCTAGTTCCATGAATTATTCCAATATCCGCAACTTGATCATTGATTTTTGTTTTGTATCTTTTGACTTTTATTTGAACCTTCTGCGCTTACAAGGCGAACTCTTCTCCATAATTTATGAATTTTTATAATATCACTATATTTGTTGGTTGAAATGCTATCATATAGTACCTATCATTGGTTTTATTCTTGTTCTTGTTATTCTATGTCTCGCGTCCACTCAGGGCATGGGTGATCATGCCTGTCGGAAACTACTTATTCCTTGTGCTAATGCTCACATCCTGCGCTTCGTCAGCCATTCACATAAGCTTGTCAGGTATATAGCTTTGTACTTTCTCCTAATCTTCTTGTACTCAATATATTCTGTGAGGCATCAGTTTTCCAAACCCTCCTTCCTCATAAAGTGTTTCTTCTTGATTCTGACTATAAGTGTTCTTTTCTTTGGCATACTCTTATAAGATTTTGAAAGCTCATGTACTATTACTACGATTACTACTACAACTACTACTACTGTTACATGTCTCGATTCTCTACTTGCTTGATGCTGACATCTCTAATTTGTAACTCGCATCTTGAGATTTTTGTCTTGCTTAAGACCCTACTTTCTGTCTTTATGCATTTGATGGTTACTCATTTTCTCTCGTTTACCTTTACTATCATGTCTAGGGTGTCCTGTGTTGTTTTTTCTTTCTTTTCATGTCAGCCATCAACACGCTGTCATCTGCATATATTATACAGTTATGATCACGCCCACAAAAAATAAATCTTGGAATGGTTCCCATCTCCGTGAGAACAGCCTCGCTGTAGTGGTTGAATAAATCATTGTCTGAAGTTGTTCAATTATCTTGGAAGAAACTTTGTTAATGTTATACTTTTTCTTTTTCCCTGCTGTAAACCTACGTTAATTTATTCATTCCAGGACCGTTAATATGCAAGCTTCCAAGAATAAGGTTTTTGAGTTCATATGCCGTCAAAATCCTATTCATTTTGCGAACTTAAATCTCATAGAAAGAATAAAACCAGAGCGTTACGATACAAAGTAACATAAACACGATTCAAGATTATTCTAAAACAATTTAATAACAGATCAAGAAATGATTCCAGTACCACATTGCTTACGGCCATATGACGTCGAAATATTGGTTCTCGTGTAATGAAAGTCGAGTGTGTTAAATACATAGATAGGTAACAGCTTGATAATAGCAGGTGATGTAAGCTTGGATGAACTAGTCATTCTCATACATAACGGCTCGGAATTTTAAATCCGAGAGCTAAGTTCTAATTCAATAATATTCACTTACGCGCAAATCATCTTGGGAAAGTTGTGAGTCCGTCTATTCTTCCAGCAATGGGTTAATTAGCAAGACTTAAGTATCAGTAAAATATTATTATCTTCCCCAAAATGTCTTACAATCTTAAAATATTTTCAGGCTTTAAATAAGCTTAAAAAGGTTAATAAGCCGTAAAAAAATAAATCTATAAAATTATCTGCTTACAGATTTTTAAAACTTGAATTCGACAGCCAAAGATTCGCGTTTGATGACAACTCATCTCTTTTAGGTTTGCCAAATCTGCAATATTATATAATTATGATAATTAAGAAAAAGAAATAATCGCTTGGTGAATCCGACAAAAAAGGGAAATAAAGAAAAATTTGGATTCTTTTAATGTCGCCTGTAATAAACACGTATACGTAGCGTGGCGGCTATCTGTGAACCGAGTTCAAATCCCGGTTTTGCCTTTTGGTTTCTCTTCACAAGGCTCAACTTTAAAGAAACACGGATCCACATTTTTCTCCTCCTAGTTATGGGTTAAACAGTAAGCTGGACTAGACTCCTTAACATTGAGCTACAGCCAATTGGAGGTAAAGAAAACAATGAATATAAAACTGTGGAGAGATTACCGCTGAAATATAATTCCTGAAGAATCATTCAAGGCTCCATATATTACGTTTAAATCCAAATGGACATGATATTAAAATAAATAAATGGCCTTAAATATTTGTGTTCAATTGGAGAGACGGCGAAGCAAAGTAAAACTGAAAATCAAAATAAAAGCAGAATTTACAGACAATAGCAGGAACGAATTTATAGTGACTGGCCGGAAAATAAAAGAAAAAATGTTCGATAAAATCATCTGCTAGTCTTGTGAAAGAGAGAATAGAAATAGTTTAATGCCTACAGAAACCATATAGTGATTAAGAACAAACCCATGAGTTGGAAACGAATTTTTGTTTTTAATGAAATCAGCCGTAGAAGATATCGCAGGTTTGCATCGAAGCTCAGACACTCTCTGTCTCTTTTCGTCGCCCGGGTACTTGTATTCCCTTACTCTCTTTTCCACTCTTGTCTTCTCTCGTCTTCATTGCACTCTCTCACTCTGTCTATTTCTCTTTGACACTTTCGCTATCACTATAGAATGACGATAAGAATCCTCTTTAAAAGACATCTTTGTTTTATTCCTTATAGGAAGGGATTAAACCAGAACTTGAAAGAAACGAGATTGACAAACACACTATACAGTAATGTATTTATGATAGAGATTATATATATATATATATATATATATATATATATATATATATATATAATCCTAAGGAGCCAGGCAAACATACATAGGTTTCACCTAAACGGGTGTCAGGTCGTCATGACTATCCGTTTAGGTGAAATCTAGCTAGGTTTGCCTGGCTCCTTAGGATTCTCTTAGGTTTTGCTCTACTTCGTGCATTGAGCACTTTACGTAGTTGCCTTTTACTCGTTTTGGGTTTTTTTCTTTTCTTTGCACTTTGGGCTTCAACTCTGGACGATTGTTTTCGCCTTAGTTTAATGTTCTCGGCTCTTTCTTTCTTTATTTCTCATTTTTCCTTGGGTACCGATTTGTTCTACTATAAGTCAAACTATTCAAGGTTTTACCAAGCCAGTACTATATATATATATATATATATATATATATATATATATATATATATATATATATATATATATATATTTAAATAAAAAGAAAGAACAGTAAGATATATAATCCGGTGTTCTTATAGATATTTTTATTTTTTCAAAGTAGTGCTCAATGTAAATTTACAGAGCATTAATATTATAAATTAATTAATTTAAAATATGTTTTTTTCGCTACACAGTTCTAACCATGTTTCAAAAATGGAAGCTAAAAGCCACGGATTTAATTCTGCAATTAAATTAAAGACATTAGTTCCATTTCATCCTTAAGCGAATTCGCTTGAAGATGAAATGGAACTAATGTCTTTAATTTAATTGCAAAATTAAATTCGTGGCTTTTAGCTTCCATTTTTGAAACATGGTTAGAACTGTGTAGCGGAAAAAACATATTTTAAATCAATTCAATTATATATATATATATATATATATATATATATATATATATATATATATATATATGTGTGTTAGGACCTTGTATAAGTTCTCGATGACTTTTCCTGAAACGTAATGTCTTATTTACAAAATTTCCTGAGAAACATGTCACTGAAAGTATTGTCCATCGTTGGTGCTACTTTTTCTCATTTATTTACCAGAATTTGAATTTCATGTCGGAAAAGCGACGCGTCGTTTGAGGCTAACGCCGAGTCGACCAACTTTTTGGCATCTTCATAAAAATGAAACTGCAGCTCAGCCAGACCAGGTGCCATCGACCGAGACAAGCGATAATGGGATTGGGCAATATCTAGTATTCATTTACTACCACCTAATAAGATGCGATGATATGCATCGAAACATGAATACATTTATGTAGCGGTTTTACATATGTTCCTATATAACATCTTATAAGAAATTATATATACATATATCTATATATATATATATATATATATATATATAATGTATATATATATATGTATATGTATATATATATATATATATATCTATATATCTATATCTATATATATATATAGAGATAGATAGATAGGTAGATAGATAGATAGATATATGTATATATATATATATATATATATATATATATATATAGATAGATAGATAGATAGATAGATAGTAGTAGTAAATATACACATACATATGCAAAATATATAAATATATATACATACATGCATACACATAAATATATATTTTTTGAATAAAAAAAATTCAAGAGGATAGAATCCAGGTAGAACTCAATGTCCAGGACAGAGCAAGGATATAATAAAAAGGCTTAAACACGAATATTCCAATATTAGTGTTTAAGCCTTTTATATATATATATATATATATATATATATATATATATATATATATATATATATATATATATATAGAGAGAGAGAGAGAGAGAGAGAGAAAGAAAGGTGTGGTAGGGAAATCAATTGTATTGGGAATGAATCGTTGGGGATTAAATAAAATATACATATGTTCTTTCTACCCCACTTCAAATGGACTCAAAAGGAACTTTTTAGTATGTTTATAACGGGTCATAATTTCGGTTCTCTGATTCAAAAGGTTCTTTTTGATTTCGAAATGTTGTTATAGTTAATTTCTCTTGTTGAAAATGGTTGCAGATGTTGCTACGATTGTTGTAAAGTTTGGGTTTTTTAAAAAAAGTTTAGTTTAAATCGGATCTTTTTTATTTTTCTCCTTTAATTTCCACACATTGGCTAATCTACTAGAATTTCTTAGGCTTTCTAGCTTAAAAGATGACTTATGATTGTACCATCTATTTTTGAAGTCATCCTCAGTGCACCCTATGTATATTTTTCTGGATATTTGTATCTTTTATTTCTTCTTTGTAAACTACTGCTTCGGTTTTGCAAACTCTATCTAATGGACATTTGCTTTTATTTTTGCAATTGCATATATTACTGTTAACAATATTTTGCTGCACGTTAGTTTTGAAATTTCTGACATTTTGTCTTTTTATTGTGGTTTCTAAATTACTAGTACAACTGTAGCTTAATTTAACTGTGTTTTTATTAAACCTTTTATGGAATTCGGAATTTTGGGGGAAGTGTTTAACTAATTGAAAAAATATTTTCCCTATTTTATACCTGACCTCTAAGTTAAAGGGTGTGTGTGAGGGGGGAGGGTTTTTTAACATAATATTTTTTTCTTTTCCTCGAATTCTTCTTCATTGTTTTATTTGGGATTTAAATTCCAGTTTGTTTTTATGCCCTTCTTCTTTTAAATTACTCATATTCTTTCTTTTTATCTTTGAAAACTAGAGGAATTTCTGAATAACCTGGACACATTTCCTTTGAGGATTTAATTTATTATACTCCCAGGGTAGTTGATTCCTGTATTTTAATTTTCTGTTGAGTTTCATGTATGAGGAGACACTGTCAGTTTGTAGATTTAATTCTACATTTAAATATTTGGCAATTTTCTTATTCATATCGACTTCTATTTCAAAGTCGAGGTTTTTGGAGAGCTTGAAAAGAGTTTTTCTTATATTGCCATTTGTTTTTCCGTTGTCTCAGACTATCATCCGCCCGTCATCTTTATAAAGGCCATGGTTGTTTATATGTACAATTTTGTTGATTTCTTTTACAATATGTAGGCCTATAAATTCTGAAACCTCAGCACCATGAAACGAATCTTGTGGTACATCGAAGTTGTCTTCTTTTTTCTAATCCAAGCCTCTCCACTGGGAAATAAAATTGATTTACGGCAATTTAAAATTATGTCCATTTGTTCAGGTGTTATATTTACGAAGACTCTGATGAAGTAAAATCCTCAAGCAGGCCTTTTTTTTTTTTTTAGATATATATGGATAAAAAAATTTATTTATTTTATAAATACGTATTTATCTTTGTAACTTTTTGGAAACAAGAAATACACCTACTTGTACCCTTCCGTTTATTGGTCTGTATAGCGATCCTTAACGTTTCGCACATTTTTTGGGGGTATTCCTTGGCTTATTTTACACAATTCTAAAAGAAGAACTAATACGGAATTCGTCTTTATGGTTATTTATAGTTATAAAAGTTTGCTTACGATATAATATAATTATTCTGTCACTTATACCTTGTTTGGTTGTGATATTTCTCGCTTAGAGGTCAAGTATAAAATAGGGAAAATATTTATCAAATTACTTAAGAAACACTTCACACAAAAATTCCGAATTACATAAAATATTTAATAAAAACACAGTTAAATTAAGCAACACCCGTACTCGTGATTTAGGAATCACAATAAAAAAGTCAAAATTCGAGAAATTTCAAAACTAACGTGCAGCAAAACATTGTTAATATAAATGCAGTCGTAAAAATAATCTTGTTCAGGTAATGCAAGTGTAGAAATAAGAATAGATGTCCATTAGATGGAGTTTGCAAAACTGAACCAATAACTTACAAAGCAGAAATACTACATACAAATAGCCAGAAAAATATACATAGGGTATACTGAGGGTAATTTTAAAAAAGTGTGGTACAATGATAAGTCATCTTTTAAGGTAGAGAGCCTAAGAAATTCTACTAAACTAGCCAACAATGTGTGGAAACTAAAGGAGAAAATTAAAAATATATCCGATTGTAAACGGGACATTTTTCTTAAAAAAAGCAAAACCTTTATACTTCACTTATACTTCTCTCCCCCACCCCAGCAAAATTAATACCACCGCATAAATACCAATAAGTATCATAAGTTGGAGTTTCTACCATTTACATAAGCGCAATCGCCAAAAAACAAGCAAATAACCGGCATTATAATAATAACAAAACAGCATTAAAAACTTAAAAATAATACAAATTTTACCTAGCATAGATATACACAGACCCCATCTTAAGATAAAAAACAAGACAAAACAAAAAAACAAAAAAACAAAAACAAAAAAAAAAAAAACAACAACAGACGGATAGATAGATAGTGTGTGAATGCGCGTGCATACGTATATATGTGTGGGAAAGGAAATATTATTCCGCGAACAAAGTAGACGAATGGTCCGTGCGTTGACAATGCGACTGACTAAAGAAGTTCGCCACACATGGATGCGCATATATGCCCAGTCCAACATTGTTCACTTATGTCTATGTTAGCGTAAACTGCAATGCGTGAACGTGCGTGTATGTCTGCGTACGTGGCATACCAACGACAATTTTCCCTCCCACTAACATAAAACACCATTAAAAAATTATCAGTTTGTCCGACGATTGCAGAAAGCGTGAAACACAGGATCACAAACTACCATCAGTCAAACTAAATATGTTACTTTTATCACTGATTTTGAGCGCTTTCCAATTAGTTCCCCGCATATATAATATATATAAAACATAATATACATATATATATATATATATATATATATATATATATATATATATATATATATATATATATAGTGCTAGAACATGTAAAACTTGGGATGACCCATGCCATTTGTGCCTCCATGAGAAATTGCACATTATTAAGCTTCTAAATAATAATAATCTATTAAACAATAGACATGAGTTAACGGTTTTTTGTCGACATCATCAGATTTATGGTTTGAATAATTAGCTAAAAACACGCATACAATATAATAACTTGATTAATCCATAGCCCAATCATCAAATTCATGGTCTGAATAATTAGCTAAGAACAAGCATACAATATAATAACTTTCATAATCCATAGCCCAAATAAATAGTTTGAATACCCTACAAAAAAAGATAACCCTTTATGAAGTCGTCAAAAAACAAACGTTACGGCAGTTTTTTATATGCACAAATCCCTTTCATAAAAAAATAAAATAAAAAAATAAATAAATCTCCATAGACACGCATGCCAGACTAGGGTTAATACATCTTCCGTTTCAAATTTAGACACCCCCACCTTTCCCTGACTTGACATCCATGAAAGTAACTCTATATTGATACTTATTATTAACACCCAACACACGCCTACCCAATTTAAACAATTCGCCCTAGCTGTTACCATGGAAATTTTAATTTCAATTATTAAAACACGTAAATTTCAGAAATACGTTATTCCCCAAAAAAATTTCGCTAGAAGATGGAACAGAGCTCACTTTAACTCAATTTAATTCAAATAATTATATTGAAGTTTTCGGCTCTTGTTTTGAAACATGAGACCTCTTATGTCGCGAGTTGGAATCATATTTTTAAATAAATAATTATAATATATATATATATATATATATATATATATATATATATATATATATATTTATTTATATTTATATCTATATACATATACACTTTATATATATATATATATATTTATTAAAGACATTTTTTATGTTTAACGTTGTTATTTTATTGCTTAAATACTTGTATCTATAAAATAACAACGTTAAACATGAAAAATGTCTTTAATGAATAAATTTTCGGACCTTGTCCATTTCTTAATATATATATATATATATATATATATATATATATATATATATATATATATATATATTCTTTTAAATTTATATTTCATTTTCTGTTTCAAAGTAAAAAATTTCAAATCTTCAAACTCATTTTAACTTTTCTATTTTTTCATTTTAACTTATATTTTCCTAATTGGTTTGGTTACTTCATTTCAGCCCAACTTGATATTATCATATATTTGGCCTCTCCCGTTTCAGCTTATTCATTTTAATTTTCTTTCTTCAAATTTCTCACATGTTTCTTTGATGAAATCAAATTCACTTTCCTTTTCTCGTCATTTGGCTGTTTTTCTGATTCATTGCTTCGAAGGTTTATTTTACAATTGTTCCTGCATTTCGTCTCTAGCATTCATTATTACTTTATTCTATCTATCTATCTATCTATCTATCTATCTATCTATCTATCTATCTATCTATCTATCTATCTCAGTATTTTCCTTCCTATCTATCTATCTATCTATCTATCTATCTATCTATCTCATTATGTTCCTTCCTTCCTATCTATCTATCTATCTATCTATCTATCTATCTATCTATCTATCTATCTATCTCAGTATGTTCGCATTCATCTATCTATCTATCTATCTATCTATCTATCTATCTATCTATCTCATATATCTCCTTCTTCCTATCTATCTATCTATCTATCCTATCTATCTATCTATCTATCTATCTATCTCAGTATGTTCCTATCTATCTATCTATCTATCTATCTATCTATCTATCTATCTATCTATCTCAGTATGTTCCTTCCTATCTATCTATCTATCTATCTATCTATCTATCTATCTATCTATCTATGTGTGTGTGTAACTGCCTGCGCGTCATTCTTTCTTTATTCTTTGTGAACGACACTTTTTTGTGAAAGGCTGTCTTCATTTTAGTTTATAATAACTTACAGTTTTTTCTTTTCTTATTTTTCTTTCCTTCTTTTTAAAAACCTGAAATAATATTTCATTTCCTTTCTTTCTTCCTTCTTTTCACTCACAAAGTTCTCACGTTTGTTGTTTCTTTCTTTCTTTGCGTGTTTATTTTTTTTTTCTTTCGTTCTAAGATACTTAAAGTTTCTAGAATTTTCATCTGGTTATCATTCTTTCTTATGTTCAACTATCTTCTCCTTAGCATTCTTTCTTTCTTTCTTTCTTTCTTTCTTTCTTTCTTTGTTAAAAACTAAAGGTATTAGAATTCATTATTATTATTATTCTTTATTAGTTTTATCTCTTCCTTCCTTAAGTTCTTTCTTTCTTTCTTTCTTTCTTTCTTTCTTTCTTTCTTTCTTTCTGTTGAAGCTTGAATAAGCATGGAATAATAATAATACAACACAAAATGTACGTAACAAAATGTATTGAAACAATGAAAAAAGGTACACAATATTTACAGGTAGTTTTGGTATATTCTTGGGAAGACTGTTCCTGCAGAATGGGTTGACTAAATCGCAGTCGGGCAGAGTCTCTGGATTCGATCTCTTAATCTTCCCTCGTCTTCCGGTACCAACCCATATTTATATGGTCGGTACTCCACTTATGTAAATTAGGTGTATCATACACAACACTTTCCAAGAAACATAAAGCTCTACGAATATTCATTTCGTCCCTCTTATTTTATCTATCCTCTCCTTAAGTTTATTTCTTTCTTTCTTTCTTTCTTTCTTTCTTTCTTTCGTAGAAGCTGAAACGTCATAGAATTTAGATCTCATTATCATTGTTTATTAGTTGTATCTCTCTTCTTAAGTTCTTTGTTTGTTTGTTTCTTTCTTTGCTTGTTTGCTTGTTTCTTTCTTTCTTTCTTTCTTTCTTTCTTTCTTTTTTTTTCTTAGAAGCTTAAAGATCTTAGAATTTAAATTTCATTATCGTTGTTTATTAGTTTTAACTCTCTTCTCCTTAAGTTCTTTGTTTGTTTGTTTCTTTGTTTTTTGTTTTCTTCTTTCTTTCTTTCTTTCTTTCTTTCTTTCTTTCTTTCTTTCGTTCTTTCTTAGAAGCTTAAAGGTCTTAGAATTTAGATCTCTTTCTCATTCTTTATTATTTTTATTTTTCTCCCACCTTAAGTTTGTTTGTTTATTCCTTTTTTTTCATTTTTTTTTCTTTCTAAGAAAAAGATCTAGACATTTTCACCTCTTCTTTCTTATGCTATCTAGCCTCGCCTTAATTTTCTTTCTTTCTTTCTTTCTTTCTTTCTTTCTTTCTTTCTACCTGCATTAAATCATCCCGATACTGTCATACCTTTATTTCTCCCATAAATAAAATCAGATCTATTCCTTTTTTCGTCTCTTTCCTTACGACTGTCTATTTTTCTTGCCTTAACAACCCTCTTAATATAAATTTTCATTCCGTCTCATTCGCTATCGGCAGCAAATTTATCTCCTTCATTTTTAGTCGCGTGTCCTCGCACTTAATCGCACTTCTCAGTTTTACTCTGGCTTCGTTAAACCTCATTTCGATTTCGCTTCATGCTTCATACTATCATTTTAACACGTTAACATTTCTTTTTTCTCTTTACTCTTTTCTCCTTCATAAATTATTTTTCTCATATCGCCGAATTATTTTTTCATGTTTAAGGTATACCCTATTCTTCTGTTCGAATGAATATTTATACAGTCATTTACTAGGGAAAACGTGTAAATGCTGTTGAATTTTAAGGGTGGCTAAACGGGATAATAAAGAGACAAATTAGAAGGACTGATGGGGAACTGAGGTATAGAATAAAAGACTTAAAAACAGATGATAGGTATATATATATATATATATATATATATATATATATATATATATATATATATATATATAAAGAAAGAACAGTAAGATACGCTTGAGGATGAAATGGAACTAATGTCTTTAATTTAATTACAAAATTAAATTCTTAGCTTTTAGCTTCCATTTTTGAAACAGGGTTATAACTGTGTAGCGAAAAAACATATTTTAAATAAATCATATATATATATATATATATATATATATATATATATATATTATTAGATAATATGAAAGGAAATTACTGAAAATAAATGGACAAAACTTGTCTATATTATTTAATGAAACATGTATCAATATATATATCAATGTAAATTCAGAGCAAATGTCTATGCGGCCAGGCATGTTGTTTTAAATGCCTAAAAATGTTAGAGTTATCATTCAAATGTAGAGTGTTATTTTGGGGTTTCATAAAGATTACTTTTTAATGTTTGATATAAATTTGAATGTCTTTAGACTGTCTACAAATAATTTAATTTGATGTTTGTTAGTGATTTAAATTTTTTTTAAATTTTGGGGATTTTCTATGAAATAGTCGATTAGATTACTTTCAAAGTAAAGCAAAATAACAGCATCTGTTTCTAGCCTTTTTTTACAAAGAAAAATAATGACACCTTCTCTCTTAACTTCCTTCCCTCTTTTTCTGTCTATGGTTTTTTCTTCTCTACCCCTTCGATATCAATATATAACTTCCGTTAACTTAACCGTTTAAATGTGTCAATATCTGCTAACTCACTCATGTCATCTCTCTCCACCTCACTTCCTCACTTCGTTAATTTAGATATGTTTAATACGGCCCGTCAAAAATGTGTAAATTTTTTGTTTGCAAGTAAAATCTGATGATCCGGAGTCCTTTTAAAAGAGCTGTGGTGAAATAATTTATTACATGGAACCTTAAAGTGCTCTGTTTTTTATTTATATATATATATATATATATATATATATATATATATATATATATATATATATATGACTAATATTGGATAAATAAATGATAGAATAAAAAATACATCGCAAACGCATCTCATCAAGTAGGGACTTCAGATTATTAACGACTTAATCGATGGACTCAAGTCTAAATTTTATATAAGAGAGAAGATTGAAACATAACAAGCACCGGTTAAAATTCTAAAACAAGAATCACAGAAGATACAGGAAGATTTAAATATAAATTTAAATTTTAAAATGCTAAATCTTTGACGTCAGATTTATCCAGATTAATAACTTTGCCGTTCATATTCGGCTTTCTATAGATGTTTATTGTTTTTTAATATCCCACGTTGAAAAAGTGGTAATTTTGACAGAGATGAAATATATCGTATCAGCCTGGATGAATATTAAATCTATCTACCATGCATTCAACTGTATGGCCTGACCTCATAATTTACACTTCAATGTTAACTATCGTCCTATGAAATGAAGACGCAATCTGTTCACGTGGATTAAGTATACGTGCAACTAATTTTGCAAAAAAAAATATTTGTCTCTCCAGGTAGAAGGCGGGATTCAATATTTAATCGATTAGACAGCAGGCATCTTCTGCAGGGACAAAAGGGGTGTATCAGTTTGGCATCAAAGGCAGTGGACGCGATTGACAGTTTTCACGTATTTTCTGTCTGCCGAATGATGGGCAGGAGATTTGACTTGAATAAGAAAAAGATTTCGGTGAAGTATGAAGCAGCGAAGACGAAGAAGTAGTAGTTGTAGTAGCAGTACAAGTATATTTGTCTTTCTCACGTTCAATCTCAAATTCCTAAAGGAATTAATGTCTTTATTTCTTTAGGGAAAAAAAAAAGGTATTGTTTTGTGTCGTTAACATCTGGTTGTTTATTAAGCTTTATTTTAGTACAATTTTGTGTTGGTCTTGGAAGACTTTTCTTTCTCTGAAATTTGTATTTTTCTGACCATGGAATGTTGATACATTCTTAGATGCTGAATAGTCAAATCATTTTTTTTTTACTTATTTATTGCCTTCTCTTCCATAAATAACTTTGTAGCTAAGAAAATGGCGACCTACATCGTCAAACCAAGTAACGGCGTGTATCCTACGTCCAAAAAGAAAGAAAACGCACACGAGATATATTGTTTATAGATGAGAATATCATTCAAAATTTTTGGTCACATCTCAAATAATCACTGATTTCTCGACCTAGGTACATGTGACCGGCGAATTGTCTCTTTGTGTTGTTACACAGCGTGAAGAAGGATTTCTTGAGACGATACGCTGCTGTATAGAAATGTATCCCCTAAAAATTCTACGACAAACTTTTACGCAGTTTTTTATTCACTTTCAGTAACCCCTTGTATCTTCGTGGGTTTATCGCCTTGCATGGAGTGAAATGATTATATATATATATATATATATATGATGAAATATAGTTTTAAGGTATACAATATTTATGGCTTAATGTGCTCAATATTAGGGATAGAACGTCTGTAAACATAAAAGTGGACATCGAAGTCAACACCCAGCGGCGACAGTCTGTTTCATGTTTATACGCAATAATTTATATCGATGACCTGAATATTGAGTATAAGCATATATAAGAGACTGTCGCCGCTGCGTGTTGACTTCAGTGTCCATATATATATATATATATATATATATATATATATATATAT
The DNA here is from genome assembly GCA_903632075.3 of Acanthosepion pharaonis. Classification (NCBI taxonomy): domain Eukaryota; kingdom Metazoa; phylum Mollusca; class Cephalopoda; order Sepiida; family Sepiidae; genus Acanthosepion; species Acanthosepion pharaonis. The sequence goes on from CAHIKZ030004056.1 coordinate 2,903,579, forward strand.
ATATATATATATATATATATATGTGGTGTATTCAGGTAAAATTTCACCGTCCGTAGCATTTAATTTAAAAGAGAGATCAATAGAAAATAGAACTAAATATTATTTATTTTAGGATATGAAAGAAAAAAATAGAAACATGTTAAAAATCGCTACACAATTGCAATTATATGTCAACACCAAATGTGTCCTCTGGGGCGATGCTAATCTACTGCACCTTATAAGGCTTACTATTCTATTTGTAAGATTCATTTTGATTTAATACAGCTCTGTATTGATATTTAGTTAGTATTATTAACATCTTATATGGATGTACAGGTATTTAATTAATATTATTAGCATCTTGCATTGATTAGTTAGTATTATTAATATTTTATATGGATGCTCTTTACTTAATTGCTTCTTATTAATTTTCAAAAATAGGTTTGTATTTATGATCTGTTTTTGGGGATTTTTTTTTTCAAACGATTAAATTATTTACATGTTTTTTTTAAAGGGACCTTTTATTGATGAACTACAAAATTTTATGTAGTATGCTGAACGAGCATATAACTAGTTAGCAATAGGTTAAATTACCTCCCCAGCTCCTTCGCTTTTACTTCTTAGAAAAGTTGTACATCTTCCGAAATAATGTAACCATATGCATCTGTCTATAATGAAATTGTCTAGGATTTATATGCAGGCATCTTAGTATCACGACCTACATAATAGATTTTATTTTCGGTGAGTTTGAATTTAGTGTAGGTCACATTCCATTGGTTAATCACGGTAAGGCTAAACAGCCTAATTTTAATTCTGTCTTTTATTTCTCGAGAAAAAATTGAAATTATTCTGCTTTTGGAAATTAAATTAATCGTTCACTCTACTATCCATTTACAGTTGTCCAATTTTCCATTGTTATTATTATTACTAGCAGCATGGTCCGGCGTTGCCCATGCTTGATTCAAAAATCGTACGACCCATACAGCAATCGCTATCCCTTGACTTAAAATATATTTGCCCTTCCTTGCTTTTAAAGGAGTGCACTTTGCCGTGCTAATGTTGCTACATGCCTTATTCTTGCCTATCTCGCACTGCAAATTTTTTCTAAGCTCTATACTAAACATTAAATCTGTTACGAAAAAAGAACTAAACAAAATGAACACTAAACGACTCGTAACTGGAAAAACCGAATGAAAAAAGAATGTTAACTACAAGAATTTTTTCACACTCAACCCAGTTCTGCGGAATCAGAATCAACGTTGAGTTTAAGTAAGCGAATGAGCCAATTTGAGTAAAGTGCCATGCAGATTTAAATTTTTCCCACTTGTGACGAATACAGATATCGATTTTTTTAGCATGCTAGTTAACATTCGTATCAGTCAGCTGTTGGCGCTCCCGCTGGGCAATAGAATCTTTCTGCCTATTCGTGGCAGCCAGCTATTG
>CAHIKZ030004056.1:2907500-2985000 GCA_903632075.3 Acanthosepion pharaonis
CGTCAGGCCTGACGATTGCATATAACATGAAAACAGACTGTCGCCTCTAAGTGTTGACTTCTATGTTCACTTTTATATTTACACACGCTCTATCTCTGATATCGAGCACTTTATCCCATAAATATAGCACACCTTAAGACTATATTTCTTCATATATATATATTTATTTATATATTTTTTTAAAACTCGTTAAATATATATATATATATATATATATATATATATATATATATATATATATATATATATAAATGCTGGCTGAAAGTTTACGTGTGTATGTGTACATATTGTTAACCTATTGGAGCAGGAAGTAATAATCAACTCAAAAGATCTCCCGTTAAATTCAAACTTGTACATGAATCATAAAGCGAAATTAATTTATCCGTAAAGCCCTCGCTTTCCCCTACAGTCATTACGGATAAAAGCATCGTTTCCCAACTGAATTTAATTTTCGTCCAGCAATGCACTTTGGAAATCACTGTATCGACATTTATTATATCGCAAATAAGTATTCATATAAATACACATCCCGAAATAAATACTTATGTTTATATGCGAGCCCGTTTATGAGACTGAGTCATAAATATTTTACTTTTTTGTTTGTCAACTTTACTCTTCAAAAAATAAATTATTATATTGTATTTTATACAATTATATATTCACTATGAAGATTGTAGTGTTCGCAGAAGTCATTCATGCCAGAATTCGCTCCACACATTTCTTGGAGGAAAGCACTTTATCTGGAAGCATCTCCTGGAAGCATCTCTTTACAATTAGAATACGGTGCGAATGAGAGTGATTCGATTTTGTTGACGTAACAGTGCGAATCTTAGTTATAAATGTCAGAAATTTTTTGTTTTTAATTATTTCACCACAAGTAAGGTAATAAATTTGCTACAAAGGAAGACGATATTGAGTGTCAGAGAATATGAGAAAAACTACTGTCAAGGAGAGAGGACAAACAGAACAAGAATTTAAAAAGACAGAAGATAACGATTGACATAGCATTTAATATTTGGAGGATCAAAATTGACTGGGAAGCAATAAACCGGAATTGAGTTTCATTAGCCAGAAATTCTACAGAAGAAACTGTTAACATAGAACTTGCTGTTGCATCTAGCCATTTCAACTGTAAAATGAGTCATTGTCGCCAATCTAGTACTGCGCTTGTGTTCAGAATGTCTCGGTGCCATAGCGGAAAATACATCAATGAAAGTATTTATAGAAAAGGCACAGCAAAGCTACGTTACGGCGATTGAAAAGGGACTGTAGTCGAGATGCCAGGTCAAGACAATGAACATTTCAGTTTCCTGAATCCCTCTCTCTCTCTCTCTCTCTCTATATATATATATATATATATATATATATAGCAGAAGCACCAGAGCACATGTGACAGAAATATTTAAAGTAAGGACCTATAAATATGTAAGATAGATTCTGAGAAATATTGTCTAGTACGATATAATGAACGGAATGTCTTAGCTGCAGACTTAGAAATTGATTCTGTATAATTTTTCCACTTCATATCAGCTGAAAACGTTTGTCCGAAAAGGTGAGAAGAGTCACTCTTTAGGAGGTTAGCATCAGCCATATTGATGGAAGGTAAATTTTTTTTCTCTCAAATGTTTGAAAGTTAATAATTTCGTTTTTGAGGCGGTAAAATTAACAAGTCAATTCCTGCACCACTTAACAACATAATATTTGATCTTTGACATCAGTTGCCAATTTGACCCTACCGAACCGATCAGATTTACTATTAACCCTAGACCACTAACCATGGGTATATAGTACCCAGTGCAAATTTTCCTATTTTTAATTACAATTTTCAGTACCTGATTTTCTTACCTAAATAATGTTTTTCAGTTCATATTAATGTTAACTCAAAGTACAAAGTTTGAAGTGCCTGCATGTAAAATATTTCAAATAAAGATTTATATTTAATATTTTTTTTAATATTTTCAAAATCGGTTATGATATATGTTGTAGAGTAGTTTTCCAAGTAAAGGCTTATATTTCACTAAGTCGACCCCCAAAAAGGTTCGACGTACAAAACGTTAGGAACTTGAAAAAAGTAATGAATGAATTATACAAAGCTCTCATCTATGGACAATCAACGGACTTCGGATGTAAAGGGTAAAATCTGCAGGCAAAATAAAAAAAAATATCCAGAGAAAAACTTCCAAATCGTCAGCGATGTATTTCAAAATTTGCGGGCTTAGTGGAAAGTGTCGTATGAGTTCTCAAAGTGACCGTTTGGAGGCGGTGGGAGACGTTTCAATTGTAAACAGCGGCTGTACAGTATATTAACGTATCTACATTTTTGTTATATTGATTAATATACCTATTAAGTATATATTTATTTATTACATATATTCATGTTTTTAGTATTTACATTATAATCATAACTACTGGTACTTACTATAGTGGTTTGATAATTTAAAAATTATCCCTTCCCATCTAGGGGCAATCGACTTTAACGGATCAACAATCCTCCTCGTATTAGTCCGTTGATGAGAGATTTGCATTTAAGAATCGATTAGTAACCATTTCATCATGATATTAACGTTTTGTGACATTTTTGCAATATGACGTAGAAATTTCAATGTTTTTTTTTTGTTTTTGTTTTTTTTTAACGACGATGATTCGATTTGGAATTTGTCGAAATTTATTGAAATGAACTGGAAAGCCATTCAGAATACGCATTGGGGATTCACACACACAGACACACACGAACATAGACACAGGCACACATGTATATATATTTATATTAAAACACATGATTATATTGAAGTGTGTATTTTAAACAAAAAAACACAAATTGATCGTTTATATGACGTCATATTGAATGGTTCCTTCAAACATGAGAACGTCGGAATTGAACGGAAACAGGTGAGTAAATATACACAGAAGACAGTTCTTGAAAACAGATGTAACTACATTCGAAAGTATTCGACAAAAAGTAATGCAAAATAAAAGTAAATTTGAAATCTAGCAAATTTACCGATAACACCAAACAATTAATTCGGAAATTTGAAAACGTTTTTAAAAAAAATTGATAGAAAGTACTTCTCCATATATTGATAAGCAGAATTTCTCCATAAACAACTTTGAGAGAATTCTTACTGCCGAAATACACCTGTAAAAATTTTCATGCTAAACCTTTGGGTCTCTGTGGCTTTATTGCCGTTTTTCGGTGACCTTCATTAAAAAAAATTCTGTGTACGGATTACAATTTGACTCACTTTGGAGTAATATTCACACAAAATTATCAAACTTTTTATCAAAGGTTCTAAATGAGGAAACAAAATTGCGAGACGACACCTCAAAATAACCGTGCCAAAACCTCAGTCAAAGAATACTAATAGACAAATGATGGATGAGTGAGACTTTTTTAATTTCGTGGCAGTAGATAAGATTAAGTGCATCCTTCAAGAACGTGGACGGAAGAGATTCAATTCAATGAAAAAAAATCTTTAACTAGAATGTAATTGAAGACAACATTAAATTTGCCAAAGTGGTATGAACGGTGGATGCATTTGCAATCTAATAGATGTGAATTTTTTCAGAAGAGTATGAATGAATAAAAATAGACATTTTTTTTTTAATCGATTCCGCTAAGTGCAAGGCAGTAAAGCCACTGAGACACAAGGGATTATACGGTGTGGAAGAATTAGAAACAAAAACTTTGTTAAGGAACGATATAGCGATTGACATTGCATTTAAATATTTGCATTTTAAATTTGGCTGGAAAGTATGGAGTCGGAAGGAAGTTCTACGAGCGAGAAGTGCAAGAAAAGAAACTGTTGGCATAGAATTTGCAGATTTATCTAGCCGGCTCAACTCTAAATTGATGGGATCTCGTCGCTAGTCTAGTACTGTGCTTTAATTCAAAGAGTTTTAGCATCAGGGCGAAGAGTTCGTCCGAACAATTACGATGAAAATATTTATAGAAAAGGCACAAGGAGGCAATCCTAAATTGGTGGGAACGAAACTGAAGCCGAAACGCCAGAACAGAGACAATAATATTGCTGCTGCTTCTTTGGATATTATCAAGGAGGTCTAGGCAAATAGCAGGAACATCAGACCAAATGTGGCAGCAATATCATAATCAGAAATATCGATATGAAAGATAGATTCTGGAGAGACGAATATTCTAGCACAACACAGAGAACCGACATTCTTAGCAGTTGAAGATTTTTTTTTTAAGACAAACAATAAAAAGAAAAAAACGGTTGATATATATATATATATATATATATGAAAATTTCTCAGAGTTAACCTGTAGAAAAGGGAATATTTATAAATATAAATGACAATAGGAAAACTGTAATAGTTGCCGACGCGTTTCGTCCAATGTGGACTTTCTCAAGGCAAAAAACGAAATGAATTTATTTAAACAAAGTAACTAAAAACAACAAAAACAAAAAACTGGAAGAATTTAGAGAACGCTATTCTCATACTGTTAACTGAAAATTACGTCAATTACTGTCACGTGTAAAGATCTTGTTATTATTGCTGTGTTGACGGATTCAACCATTTTCTTTTGATTTCACGATATTGTTGTGTACGTTTGTTTGGGACAGTAGTAATCCTGTTAAGAAAGGTGAAATAGGGAAAAAGCCTGGGCATAGATTAATATTTGTGTAACATCCAATGGCGGCATTCTCTAGGATTTTCTTTCTGATTCAATTATTTTCTTTTTTTATGAGTGTAGCATTTTTAACAATATCTCCTCGTTTTTTGCCTTGAGAAAGTCCACATTGGACGAAAAGCGTCAGCTTCAACTACATTTTCCTATTGTCATATATATATATATATATATATATATATATATATATATATATATATATATATATATAGTAAGTTGTGATATATTTATAGGAGAAAGTGCTCAATATCAGAGATAGAGCGTATGCAAATATAAATATAAAAGTGAACATTGAAGTCAACACACAGGTGACAGGGTGTTTTCATGCTGACGTTTACGTCTAGCATGAACACAGCCTATATATATATATATATATATATATGTGTGTGTGTGTATGTGTATGTGTGTGTATGTGTGTGTGTGTGAGTGTGTGTGTGTGTGTTCGTATGTATGTATGATAAAATATAGTTTTAAGGAGTGCTCTATTTTTAAGTTAAAGTGCTCAATATCCGGGATAGAGCGTATCTTTATCTACTGAGCCATGGCGTTCATCCGACTTCTGTAATGCAGTTCAATGAACAGTTACTAGAAAAAAAAAAAAAAGACGTAATACCATTCGTTATATAGGCATATTAAAGCGGGCGAGGCGGATCAGTTTTCGGCAAATTGATTTTATCCATTTTCTGCGCCGTTTGGAACGCAAGCAGTCGAAGTTGGTTGGCTAGATCTATGCGAGCAATGGAAATATCGTTGCTCCCTTGACATTTTTGCTCTCATCCGCTGCCACACTGACATCTTTATTGTCTGCCTATGAATTTTTATGTGATATGAATTACACAATATTGATAGGAATGTGGCTTTCTCTGCTAGGATGATAACAATTAGGAAGAAGAATAAAGAAAAGAGATGTTGATTGGAAAGTTAAACGTTGTTCTTCTCCGGGTGGGGCTGAATATGCTCTGGTATCGGGTAGGAAAGCTTCTAGTTATGATAGGAAGTGATTGGGATATGGTAAATTACGTTGAAAACATCGTGTACGATAAAACTGTCGTTTACAAACTAGAGACTTGAGACTAAAGCTCATTACTATGTGAGATCAGGTGGTTTTAGTGTAATTACTCGGAAATGGATTAAAGAAAAGAGATTTGTAAAGGATTTTGTTAACTTTCGGTATTTAAATCAAGATGTTGACATTTTAAAATATGTAAAGTAAAATTTATACAATCTGTTTTAAGCTTCGACTATATTAGCAATAAGTATCATCAGCTTGAATGGTGCAGTTCATCTAAAAACTATGGTGCAGAGTCAAATCGGTAAACTTAGTTCCATTTCTCAGCTGGTCTGTTGATTTGTTTGATTGATCCGTTTTTACGGATTATCAACTATTTGCAGGTTATTTAGTGCCAGAAAACAACTTTACATTGTAAGACGTTTTTGAGATAATAATGTTTTCGTGATGAAATTCTTACTAATTAACCCATAGTTGGATGAGTAATGAAAGATTCTTACCTTTCCCAAGCGTAAGTGAATATAACAAATCCAAATGGAATTAAGATTCAGGTCTCCGATAACAATTTCAAGACATTATCCATTACACTATCCACACATTCAAGCTTGCCAAACGCTGACCAATTTAGGTACTGACCAGGGTCGACGTTGCTTAACTTGGGAAGATCAGCGTTTCAACTTGATGTGGCCGTAAGCATTGGTCTGTTGTGTTCAATAGGTATGAAACCACGTTTTCTCATTGCGTCTATTGATTAAATGTCTGGGGTAGACTTCGTTCTATGGCAGTCGATGTTGCAGAACAAGCACGTTGAATTTGAAACCGTCTTGAAAATATCGGTAATTCGTCCATATTTCCCAACAAGCCATGACAATGCACAGATAAATAAGAAAATGAATGTATGGAAAGCCATAACGGCTTACGTTTTGAAGAGATATTGCATTTTAAATAATCGTTAAGGTACATCCATTCATTTATTCAGTTAGCGCATTTTTTACCGCTGGGTCACCACTCTCCCTCTGTCTCAAAACTGTTGTTCTGGGTGAACTTCAAGGCAGAATAGTGCAATTGTTGCCGGTTCCATTTGCACTAGGATGATGAGGCTATCCCGTCCTTCCTGTTAGTAGTTTCTTCGCTCAATGGTAAAGCCGTTGACCCGAGGCACAACTTCTACGCCTATGCTTGAGACTGTCTGATGGCCGCTTGCTATAGGTTGGTCGGAGATGAGCGTTTCACTTAACCGGAATGTAGCTGTTGCAGGGCCTACGAGACTTGTGGAACCCATGTGCGTGAGTTGGATGTAGGCCGTAGACCAGTACAGTTCCGCATTCCAATTCACCTAGTAAAACACGGTCGACCGTTTCGCTGCAAAGGTGCTACCACTCACGATACACCGACAAATACACACATATATATATATATATGTTACACTCGATGTCGGTGTAAACAGTTCGTCAACAAATGTACCATTTACTAATATTGTTATTTTAAATCACAATAATAGAAACCAATCAATTAATAAGAAAAGAATTAAAAAATATCAAAATTATAAAATTATCATCAAATACAGGCTGCGATGGCTAAATTGTCGCCATTTTATATTTTTAATTTCGCGCATGCGCGTTTTTTTTTTTTTTTTGTAAATTTTGTCGACTGCACCGTACAGTAAGTAGGGTTAGTTGAGCGCTGTCTGTGTAAAGAAAAAAATCATGACAAAATTCACTCCGCCAGAAATTTGGAAACGGCATGATTTACTACTTGTCTTTCGCGACGGGAGCTCCAATACGGACATTTCAGTGTTTGGATGTAAAATCTGAGAACACGACAAAGGATTGCGAAAAAGCTGTATGAGTCTAATGGCCAGTACGAAGGTGTTTGGAGTGAACCCTAGTGATGGCGACGTTATGCCTCCATTCATCTTTTCACTAGAAAGGCAATCAGACAGGTGATGATCTCATGATCTACCATCAACAAGGCCTCAGATTCAATATGGAGGCCTACATGAAGTGCCTTGACTGATATAGTGCTACACTGGGACAAAAGGGTGGTTGTTGGAAGACGCTATGTCTGGCGGTACCATACTATACAAGCAGAAGAACCTAGTCATGGCTGTCAGACAATTTCTGCCACCAAATCACCCCTTACATCTGGCCACTTAGCCCCAGACTACTACTCCTTGATTATTAAGTGTGGGGCGTAGTTGTGCGAGAGAGCAAGAAAAATCTTTCTAACACCAAAGATGAACTGAAATCAAGGATTGTGGCAGTATTCATCAACTTAAACAAAGAGAGACCGTCCGGACGAGATGCAGGTGATTCCGAAGTCGTCTGGATGGCGCTGTGGAAGTCAATGGCGATACTATTGAACAAATTTACTCTTTAGTATTTCAAAATAGTTTTGTGCAAATTTGGTAAACATATCTGTTAATATGAGATGTCAGTGTTATTTTAATTTTTTGCATGATTTAGGCGACAATTCATCTATCGCACCCTGTATATGAGAACATTTTTTTTTTAATATTGTTGTTGTTAAGAATTGATATAACTGACAGGATATATTGCCGACAGAAAACAAGTAGATCCAAAGTATTTTACTATATTATTATTGTGAAACATTTAACCATAACAATATAATGTTATTGTAGATCTTAAAATCATCTCCTGTATGATTACCTTTCTTACAGAGGCACAATTCATCATTTGCAGTTGATTACCAGTAATACTCTCTAGCAGATCATTTATCCTGAAAATAATGAAAACATATAAAGCAATTACATTAAAAGGAATAAGAAACATTACATGAATTTAAGAGCGAGTTTTATTGAAATAATTTTGCATTATAATTTTAACATATCAGAGACATAAAGTTGCTCTCAGTTCTGTTGTTTATAGTCAATCTCTGTTTCTACTTCCTAAGTATTAAACTAAATTAAAATTCAAATGAATATAAAAATCTGATCCCAATGCCATAATTTAAAACAATATAATAAATTAAAATATTTTAATGTATACATATAATTATAGAATTAATGGATTTATTATTAAATCGACATTTTATTACTTCAAATGTTATTATGCTAGACACTCGTATTTGAAATAGACGCCGCAAATTTATGCATTATGTCTGTCGTCGTGTACATTCGAGAAGTCGTTTTCAACGCCCCTTTCATGGATTACTGGATTCATGCGTGTCTGACCAAGACATGCGCCCGCACACATAAACACCTACATATACATACGTGATGATTTCCAATTCTTTTCAAAAGACGACCATCTCTTCTTACATTTAAAATGAAGAGTTGTTTGATCAATAAGTATAAAGGTATCTTAAAACCATAAAAAACAAACAGATGAAATATGATAAAAAAGATCACTCGCATTTACAAACAATTTATAAAAGCCTATCCTTAATTTTTAAGTGGTGAAACACTTACAGTTAAAAGAATATTAAAAAAGATGTCTTTCTTTTTATGTGCCATGTCTCTCCACCTCCCTCTATCTTGCAGCTCTCAACAAGTTCCTTCCCTCTGCTTCGTTCACCAGAACACGTTCAGTTATCCACTCACTTAAGCCCGCAAGGTCACGTGTTTTTTCCCCTTTATCTCTCCAGGCCCACCTTCCTCATTATGTGCCCCAGAAATTTCAGCTGCCTCATTCTGATGTTAATTATAAATCTACTCCTGGTTTGGCGTCCTGGGTATGACGATAAACAACATCCGCGTCCTGGGTAAAACGATAAACTACATCCGCGTCCTGGGTATGACAATAAACTACATCCGCCTCCTGGGTATGACGATAAACTACATCCGCTTCCTGGGCATGACAATAAACTACATCCGCGTCCTGGGTATGACGATAAACTACATCCGCGTCCTGGGTATGACAATAAACTACATCCGCGTCCTGGGTATGACGATAAACTACATCCGCGTCCTGGGTATGACGATAAACTACATCCGCATCTTGGTTAAGACGATGCACGAGGTCCAACATCAAGGCCTCTGATAATAGGTTTTTGAAAAAATAGAGTTGCCATCTGTACGTTTTTGAAAAAAAAATATTACCAGCTATACGTTTTTGAAAAAATAATATAATCAGCTATACGTTTTTGAGAAAAAATATTAACAGAAATTGATTTTTGTCAAAACAAAAATATTACCAGGAAGAAAAATTGTCGGAATTAATTGACCCATTGAGGTTGATATGCCGTAAACCAAACCAAACCAAACCTCCTTGTTTGTATCCTCTCTAAGTCCTCATCGTTGCACATATGCGCAGTTCATGATATCATTGGCATTCTTCTGCATAACCACATCTCCATCGCCTCGAGTCTCTTCTTCATCTTTGGGGATACTGTCCAACATTTGCTGCCGTATAGAAAGACATATGTCACGTAACAGGTCAGTATTCTTTGTTACCAAAGAAATCCTCCTGTCTCGCAATACTCTGCTCAGCGTCCTTTCTCATCCCAATACGTCTCTGGATCTCAGTGTCTCACTTACCGTCCTCTATGAAAAAGCTTCCCAGATATTTAAAATTCCGTGTTGTGTTTGATTCTATTGTTCCTGACCTGAAAATCGCACTTCGAACTTAAACTTTTACTGATGAACATGAATTCTGTATTCTTGTAGTTTATGCTTAGTCCCTTCTTAGTATCCGTCGCAACCTTCTGTAAAAGATTTTGTAAATTCTTTTCCGTGTCTGCTATCAGTACTGTATTATCTGCGTATCTTATGTTGTTACGATTGAGGCCGCCAGTGCTAAATCCTGGTAGGGTTTCGAATTCTCTCAGAATTGCCTTGCTGTATAGGTTGAACAGGTCGGGTGAGACGATGCATTCTTGCTTTTCGCCCCTTTCTATTTTTGTATATTTACTGAACTCGTTCCCAATGCACATGCATGCTGTTTGCTGACAGTATAGGGTCTTGATTATTCTGATATCTTTCCTGAGTATATCAAAGTTAATGAGCAGTTCCATCAGATCCTTGTGGCGTATTTTGTCGAAGGCCTTTGCGTAGTCTATGAAACATAGGTACACGTTCTGCATTTGTATCGCTCTTTCTCTGTTTTTAGCATGAATATCGCGTTCCTTGTTCTGGTGTCTTTAAAGAATCCACACTGTTCTTGTCCCATCTCTTAAGGGAAGCTAGTAAAAAGATAAAAGGAAAAAAAACGAAAAAACACCCAGTTAAGAAAGCTTTAAAACAAAATACAGCCAGTACTTATTTATGATAGTGACTGTAACTTATAGTATATTGCTACGTTCATGTGAACTCAGGTGGCTCTTTAAACCTGCTGCACTCATAAAAGCTTTCTTACATAAATAACAAATGAATAGTGTAATGAGAGTTTTGAAGATTATTTTGACTTGACGACATCTATATATATATATACATACATACACACACATACATGCATACGCACACGCTTATGTGTGCATGCTTGAACAGGGTACTTGACGAATAACTATTCTTTCCGCCATTCTGTGAGACCAGGAACCAGGTGTTTAAGTCGTCGTTTGTCTAAGTGCCATTGTTTGGTGAGTCAAGTCAAAATTGTGATTAATACATAGTAAAAGGTAGAGATGCAGTTCTAGTAATTAGTTTTTGATGAGATCTCAATTGGATACAAATACTCTCATGGGAAGCATATGATGTCCAATACGCGTTTAGAACAGCTCATTACAACCTTCTTCTTATTCCCCAAATTATAACACTATAAGAACGTTAATTTAAAAATAGGACAAAAGGTATGTACGGAAAAATATGATATTTGTAATATGAAAATGTGTAAACAATCATATTAGGAATTAAATCAAGTTTAAAATGTAAATAACGAAAATTAAATCTACTTTGACATCTGTTCCATTGTGCTGTGCCTTGTTTATAATTTATAATAACGTTTCAATGGGACACAAATTATTTAATTCGTATAGTCTTCGCTATTGCGTGTTGTGTGGACTTCAAAAAGCCAGTAATGCAACAAAGTTGATGAACACAGCTATTTTATGTACACAGGTGCAATAGACGTGTGTGAATAGCATCAGTTTGAAAAGATTTCTTTTCTATTCGGAAAATAAAAAGAAAACAAACAAACAAAAAAAAACGACTGCGATTTTCTTTTAAACTCCCGATGGATAACTATTCACATTTGATGATGGTCTTTTGAAAGAATCTTTTGGAGACTTTCATCACGAGAACAGTGATTTATCAAAAACGAAATTGAGTCATATTCATGAATTCTAAAGTTAATTTGGATTATTCATAAACTCTCATCAGACAATCAATTGAACATTATATTCAGCCGTTTGTTAAAATGCACTAACCCCGTATTAAAGGTCCCAACTTCTTTACACGGGCTCAAAACGCCATGTTCATAACTAACACAAGAGTCAGCAACTAACACCTTTGTCAAAACGATTTTGACACGGAAATCTGGTATGCATCCATGTTTTTTTTTATCTGATATATATATCTACTATTACTTACATGTGCTAGAATGAAGTCACAAGTCATCGTGACTGAGGGTCTGAGCGTATTGGTCTTGTTCTCAGTGTTGATCACACCAGACAATCCGCTCTTTCCCGGAAACTGTAAGGTCCGCTCAGCATAATTACAGTATAAACGGCAGCTGAGTACTTTGGGTGTTAGACAAAAAGAAATCTGCCGGAGCAGGCGTCTGCAACAGGGAATATCTAACCGCCGTAGAAGACAGCCGCCATACGAGGAACTATGCCTGAAAAATAAATAGCTGAACCAATTTTGAATTGCAATCTGGTTCCTTATATTTACTCACATGCAAATATTCTTGCGAACGATATGAATCAATCTCAAATTTGTTTTCTGGCAATTCACGAATCAATTTTTTTCTGGATATTTACGAATTAATATTTTCTAGCTATTCACGAATCAATTCTCTTTGGCTATTCACGAATCATTAATAGAGGGCGGTTCGGCTTGAAGAATCGGAGTGCCGAGTTTGAATTCCAGTCGAATCCATTACGTTCACTTGGGAAAGGTATGAATCCTCTTCTTCTCCCCGCTAGCTATGGGTAAATAGCAGGACAGACCGGGATGGCAACTGGTCAATAGAAAAAAGAAATCCCTAATGCGGGAAAAATCTGCCTCGTCAGTCATGTATCGAATGATATATGACCGCCTATGGTGGCACATAATTGACTGAAATGAACATTTATGTGACAGCAACTACAAAATGTCTATAAATGTTTAGTCAAAAACTGCTTTACGCTCATCAATACCAAAAGAAATCTTGTTACGGAAGTAGCATACGTAATGGTAATATTAACTTTATAAGGAAATATTTGGCATTTATTGACCGAGTAGCCAGTGTTGCTGCAGGTTGAAATTTATAAAATCTTTCTCGGAAAAGTAGGTTTTACAAGTCCAGTACGAATGTGCGTTTCCTTCCTAACCTTTTATTTGAAATAGCGTCAGTATTTTCTCGTCGAGTTATGGCTTCAGTTGATATTCCTCAAGTGTTGTGTTTGCTGTTATTTTTACAGGTCTTTGTTTATTATTCTGTAGAGTCAGTCCACCTTATTCAAAGAATATTCAGGATTCACTCACTCAAAGGTATTTTCAACCACTGATTTTACAGCTGAGAGTTTAGAGATTTCTGAGTGGGTTTCTCCCTAGTTTTTTGAACAGAAATAGAATTTTACCTCTTTTTTTTTCGTTTAGGATTGGTTTGTCGATTCCTTTAATGTCTTTTCATTCTCTTTTCTCTCCCAGTTGACTGTTGTGTCTTAGTAGCATTATTCCCTTGCTTTGATTATGAACATGCATACACCTGGGTTCTCACTCACAGTAATATGATTGGCTGGTGTCAGCCATAAATACAGACTGATGCGTAGGTACAGGAGGACGCCTATAGTCTTCGCCTATTTACTACGCCTATTGCCTACCACTACGACGAGGACCAGTCCATTACGGTTACCTGCTAGATTGTCCTACTCGGTTACAGTAGTCGAAAACCACTTTGCTATTTCGAACAAATATATCCCTTTCCGGGACATATCAGATTAAAAAGCGGTTTCGGGTGAAACTACGTACTTGTCCTGATTATCGTATTTTCAATTCCTAAAGGAAAGAATGGCCATTCTTTTGGTCAGTTCTATCCC
This sequence comes from Acanthosepion pharaonis, assembly GCA_903632075.3. Taxonomy (NCBI): domain Eukaryota; kingdom Metazoa; phylum Mollusca; class Cephalopoda; order Sepiida; family Sepiidae; genus Acanthosepion; species Acanthosepion pharaonis. Next base: position 2,921,294 of record CAHIKZ030004056.1, read on the forward strand.
ACTAGCAATATTCAACTGATCTTGCACCTATCGATTATAACAAAAATGTAAAACCTCTAATGAGACCTAGTTTCATCAAAACGTTCGGATTTTTACTCAAAACGTATTAAAGATCTACTTGATAAGTGGCAGAAAATCATTGCTAATAATGGTGAATATATAATCGAATAAATGTGATACTGTTGTATTTTTTCTAAAATTAAAGTTGATGAGTACAAACGGAAATTATATATGACGCAACCTAAGAATACAAATGTGATCGCACGAAAGAGTCATGAGAATAGATTTTAATTTGCTTGGTACATGTAGTGAAAAACAAAACAATTTTTATATACAAATATCTCAATTCGATATTTTCTTCCGACAAGCATGAAACGGAATCTCTCAGTTTCGTAGCAGATAGCTTTCTTACAACATTCTTCTTTATATCCTGTTTATTTGCAATTTATCATTTTAATATTCTTGCAATCTCACTGCAATTACGGCATTCAGATAACGCCACTTGCAAAATTCTCATTGTCCCACAGTCAAAGACGCTTTCTTATGAATGTCGGTTCTTTTGTATGACTGAACCCAATGACAAAATTGCACATTGCACTTTTTGAATCCCAAAGGTATAGAATAGCACGTAATATATTACTATGTACGCGCAACCCCTTATACGGTTTAAATGAATGCAGCACCCTGTAATCAGGATAATCAGACATCTCCTATTCATTTGATCGATCCACTGCTTGCTCGCTGGAATAGGTTAAGGCTTCCTAGTGATTGTTGCCGTATCGATGAATTACCTAAGATCGATGCAAGCTTTTTGATCCGTAAATTAGTGCGTTTATAAGAAGATGCAGCATTGATGTAAAATTGAATAGAACTGAAAGCAGAACCATGAAAAACTGTTTACCTTCCTAGCAAGATAGTTTTGGATCGATATGTGCCAAGGACCCTCGGAGATGTACAAAGCTACAACCACCTAAATAGGTGAGGGATTGCATTTTGTCTATTGGTTTATGCAATTCCCAACAATCTGTAATGTGTTACTTGAGTATATGGAAAATTCGAGCAATTTACATCGCACCGAGAAATATCTCGAAGGACTCACTATGGTATCTCCGAGAACTCGTAGATCATGGGATAATTTGAGATTACATGATTCGTTAACTTTCATTTGTTTACATATGTTAATTTTTTGCCTAGAGTTTCGCTGAAAAGTATGGTTCCCCACTAAAAACCGTTAGACAGAAATACGAACTTAATGATGCCTTCCAGAAACTAAACTATGTATCCGGATACTAGTATTGAACTCCCCTGTTGCTTTTTCGACCTATGAGGGTCAAGTAATTCAGTTCCTATGAAACGACAGCCTGATCCCAGCACATGTGATTTGATTATAGTCGTGAAAGATTTGTGCAGAATCAACTACTTTTTATGAAAAGCCGAATACAGAGACCTGGTGCACAACGTGCCACAAGGTCTCCAAACGACCCTCCGCAGGTTTTCAATTCAGAGTTATCCTTCTCCTAGACAAGTTGCCATCCAAAGCTATAGAACCTAATCTGTTTTGCTATTTACCTATAGCCGTGGGTAGAAGAAAAGGATTAATACCTTTGTTATGGTCCAAATTCCTTGTACCACGGTGATGGTCCAAGGTTAGAACCAATGAAAGAATAACACGAACACAGGTATGGAATACAAAAGATATATTACAACAGAAATATAATACAAAGAAGTAGAAGTATTAGTAATGACTATCAGATTTGGTTAGAGTGAACTATGTTGTCTCAACAAGTAGCACTAGTCCAATGTCCTTACAATATGCTCTCAATTATCTCTCCTCGTCTTACAACCTCCTCATACCTCTTGAGAGGTGCAGTATTTATAATGTCAGAAATAGTCCATTATTATTATGGGTAAGTTCCCATAACAGCTTTCCTAAGGGTATTAGCACGTACGTGAATGTAATGGATTCGACTGGAATTCGTATTGAGGAAGTACGGTAGAGTAATGGATGGCGGCTCGGATTTTCAGTCAAAACTATCACGATACTAACTTCTATAAAAGGCAGTGAAGGAAAGCTAGAAGACAGGGCTAAATACAAATTGCAAGAAGACATAATGCATGGTTGTTAGCAACATGCACATTAGAAATTAGATGATAAAACAAGTATAGCAATTTAGATATCTGATCTATTTTAACAAAGGACAAAAAGTGCGACAATGAAATCCAAAAGAGCATTGGAATAGCGAAAATACCTTCCAAAAGTTAAGAAAAGTATTAAGAAACAGGAAAATTTCATTAGAAATTAAAAGAAAAAGAATTCTGAAATGTTACATACTATCAGTCTTCTTATATGGCAGTCAATCTCCTCACAGAAGAATAAAAGACTTGAAGCAACATCAATATGATTTAGCAAAAGGATGCTGACAAGACCATGGATCGAACAAGTGAGCAATGACGAAGTTTAGAGAAAATGTAAAAGAAATGGACTCTTATATTTAACATCAGAAGTGACAGTTGAAATTTCTGTAACATATAATGAGGAAATTTTGATTGACAAATTTGAAACTCATTGGATATATTGAAAGCAATCAATATATTTAAAACTGTACTAGCTTGATTATGGTATCTACAATTTGTAATTTGTATGTTGGACTATTTCCTTTCCTGGTAACCATGCTTTTTGTCTACTTACAATTGATACTTTCTACTTTCTTTGCTTCCTTACCTTCTGTTGGAGGCCTTGTATTTTTCTTTCTTTGTCATCTATTAACACTGTCTTGAATGCATATGTTGTTAAGATTGTTGTAGCCAATAATGAATCAATATTGGATTGTAATTCTCTCAGAATTGCCTCACTGTTTTACAGTTCTTTCTCTCTGAGTTAAATTCTTTCTTGATACCTCAGACATGGTCATGAGTTATTTTCGTTGAAAGATCTCGACTTTGGCCATATATTTTGCCTTCTGGTCGCGTGTAACACTTTAATCTAAGGCTTCTGTGTTGCTCCCCTGGTTACAACTTCCTTGATTACCACCTCGACAATAATCTATTTTTTTCTTATTTGCTCTCCTGATCTCAATGGCTAGGCTCCATAGATGGTCACTTTTCTTTGAGAAATTTCAGTTTTCAGACATTCATGGTATTTTCATTAGCCTCTTCTTCAAGGCTGGGTTACAGCAACTTGCAAGCAGATTCTTTACCGGGAGTTTAAGAGATTTATACAAAGACTGAAAGAAGGATTGATTTACTTGTAACAGATATTAACCGTGAATTTATATGCTCATTATATGGTTTTTGTATCAGATATTTTCTTTCTTTCAGACTGACTGGTTTCAGTACGTCTAAGACGAGCAATCAACCCCAAGGCAATGGCCGTTTGAAATTAGAGAATTCCTTCTGAATTACACTGGCAAGCCAATGAACCTCTATCTTTTTATGCTTGCGGCATGGCAAAGTCGTTTCATTTATATATTTACCAGATTGATTTTGTTTATCTTTGGTGATCAAACGAGAACAAGTGTATCTAATGTAATATGACTTCACGTTAAGACAATTTAAACGTAAAAAACACACACACACACACACACATATATATATATATATATATATATATATATACATACATACATACATACGTGTATATATATATATATATATATATATATATATATATATATAGATGTAGATACACACACACATACACACACACACACACATATATATATATATATATATATATATATATATATATATATATATATATATATATATATATATATTTATTTGGATAGATGCGAGTTTATATATATTTGGTTGGATAGATGCGAGTTTGTGACCCTGGGTTTCACGCTTTAGCGATCGCTAAGCGTGAAAACCCAGGGTCACAAACTCACATCTATCCAACCAAATATGTTACCTCTATCTCTGATATTGAGCGCTTTCTAATAAGTACCGCTCATATAATATATAAATAATTATACATATATATATTTATTTATATTTATATACATTTTGAACGATAAAAAAAATATTAAAAAATTAAAATTTTCAGACACACTGGGTTGTAGATTAATATTCTTTCTTTTTATTATAATTATTTCATTTAGATTCCTCGACTAGTTTCTGGGAGAAGAAATATTTCTGCTTGCTCGTAGCAGTAAACTACAGAAATGAAATATATATATATATATATATATATATATATATATATATATATATATATATATATATATATATATATTGCGGATATTCTCATGAAAAAGAAAATCGTATTCATCCATATTATCGGAGAAAGGTTAATGTCAGTTACAGGAAGGTTTTCCGATTTTTATGTGCCGTGACCCTGCAGGAATTTAATAATAAATAATGGCTATCCATACATTACTATCATTTGTAACACTTAGAAATTTTAGCCATTTTTATTATCCATCGCATCTCCTGTTCTGCCTTCGGTTTACACAAGATCGTTAGGTACGTTATTCAATATTTCACTCTGTTTCCTGCTTCTTCCATTTTATTTTGCGTGTTACATACTCAGAGCCCTTTTCCTCATTAATGTCAAAAAATGTCAACTGTCAATTTCCGATTCTAAATACAAGTGATCTTTTTTTTCATTTTCCTCGTTATTCACCTTTCATTTTGAGCATCCTTTTGTGAAAGTGTGGACATATGTATCAACCCTGGATGGTGTCCGACTCAAGCCTCATTGCACTTCTCTGGTCAAGGAGAAGATCATACTGATAAGTAAAAATGACCATGAAGTGTTGATTTACATGTCTACGCCGTCTATAGATTGATAACTTCACATTGTCTTCATCTTTCTGATATTCAACAATTGTCCCCAAAGATGATAGCAAATTTTAAGCAACACATAATTAATCTGACCTATATTTTCTAATGGTCCATTACGGCAGTTAGATTTGAAAGTTGTTTGTATGGCCGTTTTTTTCAGCTTTTCTGCCAATAAACAGTTCCCAAGTAGGCCTCTACGCAGACGTCACTAGTATTTACTCCAATCTCAATAGTAAATCCGGCATTGCTGACAAAGCTAACCTGGCCGTTGGTTTCGAAAAGGACCACCAATCTCTAGGTCTGGTCTAGGAAATAGCTTGTAAACCACCAAAACGAAACTGATCTCGTTTACCCACCACAGAGAAACTTCCCAGCCTCCTATCAGAATGGCTGATGCCCAATTCCACGGGAGCGTCTCTCTGCGCCTGCTTGCTCTCACGCTTTCCACTGACCTGTGGTGAAACAATAACATTGAATCAATAGCTTCATCTACTGCAAAGAAAGTTGGTTCTCAGTGTCGCACCAGAAGGTTTTTCTCGCCTGAGTCCATACTTCAAATCTACAAATCTACCATTCGTCCTTGCATTGAATACTGCTGACATATATGATCTGGTGCCCCCGCTGCTCGAGGTCCTCGACAAAATCCAGAGACGGATATGCAGTGTGATATGTCCTGATCTGGCATCTCGTCTAGTCAGGTTCTCACAGATTTGCTGCGGCTTCCCTTTGTCTTTTCTACAAATATTTTCATATCAACTGTTCTGACGAGCTACTTTCACTGGCACCTCTACTGCATGAATTTAAGCGTGCTACTAGTTTGGCATCGCGGTCCCACCCTTTCAGTGTCGAAACGGTTAAATGTAACAACGTCTTCTACTCCAGGATCTTCTTCTCTTGCACTTCCTGACTGTGTAACTCCCTTCCTTTTATTTGCTCCCACGATAGCTATAATTTTCAAATTTTCAAATGTAATGTCAATCGGCATCTTATGATGCCTTGGTCCTGATCACCGTCCTTCTCTATATCCTTTCTTAAAACATCCCCTTTACTCCTGCTCTCACTTTCTGTAACCACGTGCGGGTTAGCGTCACTCCCTTTTTGTTTGGGGTGAAATGCTTACAAAAAGAAAAAGAAAAAAAAATTACATTTCATTTGCATCGTTACAAATAGCAATTAACGGCAATTTTCTGAAATGGAGCATGATATGAAATTTTATCCGAAGCAGAAGAGCATTCATTAAATTTTACTCTGATAATGAATTTTTAGTCATTAATATTCCTCAGCGTTTGTAAAATGTTTACAGAGATCAAACAGTGGATGTGAACAGAGTTAGGTGTTGAGTAACACGATTCGGACGCGGTGTGCTGACAGTTATTCACAACTGAGGGAAATTGTTGTGACAGTGTGGGAATATATTTATGATTGCAGCTGAAAACTTGTTTTATACAACCGTTTCTTAACTGTGTCTGTTGCCGTGTTAGGGAAAAATAAAAAAAGGAGGTTTTAATTTCGCAGCGTCCCTCGTCTAGAAATATTCTTCGTTTAATTCACTACTGAAGCGGCATTATTCGGCAACGTTATTCAAAATATAATCTTTCTGTAGCAGACATTTTCATCGTTTGTTTTTGAGTACTTGTTCTGTATATATATATTTTTTTTATATTTCATTTTTCCCTTTTTTTTTTGTTACTTTAAACCTTCAGTATTTTTCAAGTGCTGAGAAACAGAAATGAAAAAAAAAAAAAAAAAAATGAAGGGAAAGCTTCCTAACATCCGCTAAGACAGAAAAGCCTATCCGCGATCTGCTACTCCGTCGGCGCATGCGTCAATCCGTTTTCAAAAGACGCCATCATTTTGTCTTCTTTATACTATCTCAGCCGCCTTTGACTGTGAAACTCCCGTTGTTTCATCCTTTTCTCTTGCCGCTTTTAAGAAGAACGTTTTCCTTTACACTTGATGCAATTAACGGGAATCGACTTTGTTTCTTTCTGTCAATGCGGTTTAACATCACCAATTTCTTTGAAATATGTGCTTTCACAATCCGTTCCTTTATACCTCTTTTATCGTTATTTTTTCTCTTAGAATTCTTTTTGCAATCATTATTGGCAACATTACGGTAATTACTCTTCTGATAAGTTGCGTTTTTTTAGGATTATTATAAGTGACTTAACGTGCATAACATTAACATTGGCATAAGCCTACGTATCCTTTATCCAATTATGACATCGATATATATATATATATATATATATATATATATATATATATATATATATCCTTCTCTTCCTTAAGAGTTTTTATCTGGGGATTTTGCATAAATTGATCCCTTTTTTATTTTTGTCTTACTTTATTCCTGCAAAAAGCAAATAGGGGGAAATAGTGTCCTAGATGGATTTTCTGATACGTTTCTTACGAACGTGTTTTTTCATCTGAGCAATGATGTAAGACATCCCAAATCCAAGAATTTTGAGTAATTTGGGGTATTTCCTCAAATATAAAATTTCCGTTGAAATGCTTTGTATTAACGATAAACGTAAAGCTGTAACGGATGGCTTGTCTTTTAAAATAAGATAATTGACTTTTTTATCCTTGCTTTTTATCTTGACTGGGCAGCTTTTTAAATTTTCACACTCCCAAATTGTTTTCGCCTCAACCCCGGCCACTAACGAGAGTGAGGCTTAAGATTCTCTCTATCGGTAGAATATAATAGATTTTCTCATTTTTTTTTGGTGGGGGGAGGGTACGGTTGCTCACTGGCAGAGGATTTAATTTTTTTTTAATGTTTTGTTTATGTTTTATTTTTAGTTTATCTTTTATTTTGATTAAATGTGTTTACTCCTCCCCTTTTATGCCATTGTAAAGTTTTATATATTAAAAAAAAAACATATTTGTACATATATATTGAGAAAATGTTTCAATGATGCAGGTATTGCTAGGTCCTTTGTGAAAATACGGTACTGTAGTAGATATTCGAACTTTTCGTCTGATCTCAAAAATGAATTAAGTTAATCGCATAATCAAGAAAGATAAACGTATGATTGTGAAAGAGTGCTAAGATGTTCGATTGACTTAGAAAAAGTGTGAAGATAATCGATTGATTGGGAGCAAATTTCAAAAGAGTACTACGATAATCGATTGATCTTGGTAGAGCGTTAAGGATTGATCAGAAAACTGAATAAAATAATCGATTGGTCAGGATAGAGCGCTAAGATAATTGATTTATCTCGAAACACATTCGATGGATGACGAAAAAGGTTAAGCGCTGAGATATTTCGATAAATTCCTAAAGATGACGAAGGCAACTGAGTGATCTTGGAAACTAAATAGGATAATCAATTGATCTTAGGCGAGTGATAGGCTAATCGATTGATCTTGAAATAGAGCTAGGTTAATCGTTATATCTTAAAACTTGTATAAGACAATAGATAGATGTCAAAAGAGTACAAATTGATTTCGAAAAAAGAGATAATCGGAGAGGAGACATCTAATCGATTGCCGTCGAAAGAGCAAAAATTGATTTCGAAAAAGAGATAATCGAAAGTGATGGATTATAATCGATTGTACTCGAAAGAATGGAAATTATTTTCGAAAAAGAGATAATCGGAAGAGTAGGTATGTCAGGCTAATCTCTAAAGAGGTCGAATAGGATCGATTGACGTGAAAGAGAGCGAAGACAAACGATTGATCTCAATGAAAATAATCATGGAATCTCGAAAGAGGCGTTGGTCTCGAAAGAGGGCTAAGAATTATTCGATCTCTAAACAGTGCTAAGGTGAGTGATCCTAAAACGGTGCAAGGATCAACAACAGATCTGCAAAGTTAAGATAATTGATTGATCTAGGAAAATATAGGGATTATCAATGGATCTCGGAGGAGGGTAATTGATCTTGAAAGACTGCTAATATAATCGATTGATCTCGTAGGAGGGTTAAGATAATCCTCTCAGATCCTGTAGACATTTGCTATAAGACGGGCCCTATATTAGAAGTAAAGGCATGTCTTCCTTTTTCCGTGTTCACGCTTCTCGCAGCTGGAATGACTATCTTGGCATCTTTCTTCCAGAATTTGCCGTTTTCTTCAAATTGTGTACACGACTGGCCCCAGAAATGTAATCGTAATCGATGCCGACGGATATCGATTCTCGGCATTCTCAAAATACCTGCAGAAGGATAGAGGAACATTTCTCGGTACACACCGTCGGTACCCTGTGACATCGAAGTATTCAGTGCAGGGTTCACTCTTGCCCAGCTGGTTCCCTACAGGGTAGTTGAAATACAGAGATTCGATAAACGGATGGGGCAGGTTGTACACACCACACGGACATCGACCCTCAACATCCCGGGAAGATTCCTTTGAGGTTACTGATAAATTGTCACGTGAGCCTTCTCTAATAATAATTCCAATTTATTCCTCTCCAGATGGAAGTCGGGACTGATCCAGGCGAATTATTTTTTGCTGTCCGTTTGTTTAACTCTATTTGTAAAAGGAGAGGTCGAGTTTTACGCATACAAACCTTAAGGAAACAAACTGATCATTGTTAATTTTATCCCATGGAATACTATCATAGATCCAGATATGTTTTACCTGTTTCTTAATTTAGACAATGCTGATTACAATCGTGGAGATATTGTCGGCTTAGCCAGTGTCTCCATGAACCAGGTAGTAACAGCGGGAGTTTTCTGTATAGGAAATGGTTCGGTTTCAACTTGTTCGGGAAAGTTTTCAACCTAAGGACGTAGATCCCGAAGGAAATCAAACAAAATGGACGAACAGATCTGTTCAACAGGAAAGAATCCATTATTATCATGTTTACACTTACCACCGATTCGGAGTTCGCAAACACGGCAGAATCTGAGAAACAAGGGTTGATTTTATCGTAGAAATAAAACTGATCTCAATTGATCAGCGCGGCTTGTTCAAATTCGCATTAAGGAAATGCCTTTTTCTTCTTTTATACTCTTCGAATGTATCGAATCATTATGCTGAACTGCTTGAACCAAACTGACAATTCTATAGATGATCTGCAGAATAGAAAATAAGTACCAAGGAATGGTAAACATCTGCGGAGATAAAAAAAAAAGAAAGAAAACTATACTTGCTCAAATAATTCCTGACAACTGGTAACGATTTAATCAAATGATGATCTTCAAGAAATATAGGATGTTCCAATAACTTGAACTGATTTTAAATGTGAAATTAAATTTAAGCGTTGATTTTTTTCTTTCAGATTCAACAAATTGCAATTTATTTATTTATTTATTTATTTTTCAAGTCAGTTGTTCAGGCTTGTGTTAAAAGCGTTTGCTTTTGATCTTTAACCAATAAACAAGACACTTATAGTGACCATTATCAGTGACATAGAATGAAAGGTAAACAGATGTGTTTCCCGTCGGAAGTAGTATTGTGTTGCGAGCATGGTTTTAATTAAGTTTGTTTATATTGGATCATGACCAGGTTCAACTCGATGCCTGTTGAGCTGCGCTTTGCAGACGATGTGAAGAGAAAGGAAGTTACCCTAACACTGAATGTCTTTAAAGAGACCCGCGTCTAAAATGACATATAAGACTAAGAGGTCGTAATTCTATACGCAGGCATTCTAACTACGCATGTTTATTAGCATACCTACTCCATAACAACAGTTACTGCACAAACGCAATGTAAAGCATGCTTGCGACAAAAGAATCTCATAACAACTACTTGCTCGTTTTCAAGTGATTTTATCACAAGCAATTCGAGGATAGCCGCTCTAACATTCACGTGGATAAATAACACCTGCATGGTAAAAGTGGTGTGTATTTCCCCGTAAATATCCAGTCACATGGCAGTACAGTATTTAAATGAGCATGGTGCTTACACTTAACACTCTGTAAGGTAGGACTTAATTTCGGTGACTTTCATTACCGCTATTTTGTGACATGCACATACAACCTGCACTCAAACAGACACACTATAAAAGTTTGATATCAATGATAATAAAATATGGCCTCTGCATTTAAGGGTCGATTTCGCCATCTTTCCTTCGTATTTTTTCTTACCTTTCTTTGATTATTCCAATTTGGCATTGGCGGGAGATTCTGCAGAGCAAGAGATAATTGTGGTGCTGCAGTTTCCTGGATCCACAAGAAGGGATATGGTAAACTTGCTGAATAATGAATTCAGGCTTATCCTAAAGAAAATCAGAAACTGATTTTGCTTCGTCTTCGTAACTATCATATCTTTTGTTGAAACACACACACATACACCACACATACACACATAAACATACTCACTATCCCTATCTCTTCCTGTGTCTCTTCCCTCTCGCTATCTCTATCTCTCTCTTTCTCTCTCTCTATATATATATATATATATATATATATTGCCAAAACTGAATTTTACCAAAAACAAAATAATTCCCATGACTGAAGATGACTGAATGCACAGTCGACAGTACTTGCGTATTTAAGAAAGACCTTATACAGCTTATAATTTTAAAAAACAAGGATCATAACATTCATCGTGTGATTGGTAGGTTAATGCATCTTAAAAATTTTGTTAGGGAAGGGATTTCGTCATTTTATATCATTAACTTTTCTGATGTACTTTTTGCATGAATGTTTTCATTGTAATACATACATACATACATACATATATATATATATATATATATATATATATATATATATATATATATATATATATATATATATACACCTTGGGTGTAATATGCAGGGTGTCCTAAAAAATTCACAATATTTCGCAGGCCAATAATTTTGGCAATTCTTGTTGAAATAACCTCAGATTTTCACAGAGTGTATAAAAATATATCAAGATTTTATATCTAATGTTTTCTTTTTTTATCTCAATGAGAATCTGCTAGACAGATGGATCAGTCTTGGTGGTGATGAAGAATTTTTCTGATGAAATGGCTGTCGCGCTCACTGTCCCCATATGAGTTATTTTTATGGCGATATGTGAAAGGACTGCTCTATGTCCCCCTTCTTCCAGCTAGCATTGATGAATTCAAGCTGAGAGTCACTTCCGCACTGCATAAAGTTATCGGTCTTGTTCCACATCTGATCGCGTCGGGAGGTTAGTAAATATACTAGCTGGAATCTTTTCCAGCTGTGCTAGTCGAATCTTTTCCAGCTCTTCTTCAATGGGGAAGAGAGGAATCCTGACGAGGATATGCCAAAGTGCAAAGTCTCGTCCGGGGAGGTAGAGAAACCCGATCCCGTTTAAGCGGGGTCTACGGGAATATTTTGGACGAGTATATGGGCTCGGGAACCCCATATGATTGTGTGGGTCAGTTGCTAGATACCGTCTAACTGCGATCTGTATAGTACGACTCAGACGTACGTGAGAACTACCGACCTTCCAATAGTAGCACCCACTACTGGATTGACTTGCGACGTCCTTGTTTCCTAACTGTTGTCTTCATTATTATTGTGCTGTTTCTTTTTACACTAAACCGTTATTTATTGTATCCACCTTGTTTTTCAAGTATATATTCTTATTAGCACGGAATATAACAATAATGAATGTGTATGAAGACATACTTTAAGGATAGTAAAGCTTAAGTGAATGCAATGAACTCAATCCAAACTCGGTTGTCCAATCTCCTTAATCTGAGCCGCTGCCGATTACTACACTGTGCCTTCTTTAATAACATTACGACTAATAACAAATTGTAAGCCCACTTCTAGCAAAATTACTATCCAATCTAGATTTATAATCTAACAGTAAAGAAGTAGTTCTATGCTGCATCGGACCAAGCAGATTCAGTCTGAAAGTGTTCCCAAAACAAAGACTCTTATATTAAGTTATACGATTTAAAAATTAAAATAACCTGTTAAGTTAAAGATAAATGGTATAAGCATTGGACCAACAGCACAAGTAATAAACTTCTCACAATCAAACGAATCCTAGGTGTATGGAAGCAGAGGTTTGATATTAAGTTCAAAATCCCTTATACGGTCTAAAAACCAACCCAACCACTACTGGGTGTATAGAAACAGATGCATAGAAAAAGATGAAAAGACTAAGTAACTCTAGCTCGACTAACCATAAGCCATAGATATTACATCCATTCATAATTACTGAAGAAAGAATATCAACCAGCACTTAACTCACGCATGGGAAAACGCTTTTTAACTGAATATACTCATTTCTTCCTATAAGATGTAAATAGTACAAAGAAAACATGAGAAAAGCTTTCAAAAATACTGAAACAGCCAACATAATATCCTATCTGAAAGAAATAGGTTTATGCCAACACGTGTAACACCTACAGCAAAATCATCTTCAAATTATATATGTATAAAACATCCGTTTCCGTGAAAGTATCACATTACATACAAAATATCTTTAGTTGAGATCCTGATAGCTGTGTAATATATATATATATATATATATATATACATATATATATATATATAATCCTCTCGCAACCTCTGTCACCTTATGTCAATCTGAAACTATCCCTCAAAAATTGTATTAAAAATAAAAAAAGCTTATTCTATTGTAACTAGAGATGTGACCTGATAAACCAGGAAAATATATTTTCTGTGGAAATAAATTATAGTCATGGAAACTTAAGGTTGTCTCTTTCTTTATTTAATTATCATATATATATATATATATATATATATATATATATATATATATATATATATATATATATATATATATATATATATATATATATATAGTTGAAGTCATAAAATTGCGTACAAAATATTTGGATTTTGGCATTAGCAACTAAAAGCAAGCAAGCAATAACTATAACATTGCGACGCGGAAAGCTTTAAAGAAAATAGGAACACAATTGACTTCTCCGCTGATGTCCCTAACAAGGCTAATGAGCACAGACTTCTCTACGATTTTACTGCCAAGAACATGAAAAACTTTCTCGTTCAGAATTTTAACAGCTCACCAAATCTAATTTTTGCGATGATAAACTTTATGAGTGTCACGCTTTCCAATCCATCTACCAATTTGTTTTAAACCTTTGAGGACTGACCACCGCTTGACCGGTGGTAGGGAAAAATGACGTAATGCCCAGCCACCAGTTGAACGGTGGGTAGACACTTGTAACTATTTTTATATCTACCGTGAAAGATTACATACCAATTATTTGAGAATTTTGACTGAAAAAATTTGACTGAATGCAGGGCTCAAATGGTTAATCATATCAAAGTTCAACGTACATTTATAATTATGTGACCCTTAATGAGGATCGAATTATCTACAGTAGTATAAAAGTCCATCAAAACCCGGCCTAAAAGACCTCGCCTGACGGTAGGCGTCCGAATTACATGTGTCGTATCAGGGCTTTATTGTTGATGGTTTTATGAAAAATAATCCTTTTTATTTTCTAAAGAGATATTTGATTCTTTCAGATTTGACAGCTTGTCAGTAATTCAGCTGAGAGTCTTTTTGATAGGGGGGTCAAACCATGACCTCAAGTATTGGAATTTCATTTATTCGTTTCTGCCTAGACACTTTCCCAGGATTCCCTTTCAAGAAAAATAGAAGAATGAGACAGTCAGTTATAATTAATTTTTATCTGCAATTTATTCCGCTAAAATAATTCTTCTTTCAAGATAAACGTAATTATATCCTATACAATGGTTTACGAACAATGCAAGGACATCCGTCAGGCTGATTTGTAGACGTTGTCGAACAACAATTGAAAAAGATGACTAAAAAGCACTGTACAAGTGACAGCTCAAAGAAGTAATCATTTTGATAGCACCAATTGGTTCATTTTTATTGGATTTGTACGAGGGTATGTATTGAAATGTTCTTAAGAGAACCAAGAATCTTTTCTCAAAAATATCATTTGAACAGAGTTTTGAAAGTCACTCGAGTCTAGGTCTTTTCAGCACCAATTAATTTTTTATTAGAATAAAGTAATTGTTTCAAGAGGCAATTTCGTTGTACACACTTAACAAAGGCTGTTTTCTGTCATGAATGCTGATATAATATTTGGTTTTAACATTCAGGGAACTGAATAAAAGTGAAATTATATATATTTTAATGAATATAAAAGCAAACTATCTAGTTCTTTAAGAATGACAATATATATATATATATATATATATATATATATATATATAAAAACGACAGACAAGGTACTACGGTTGAGCTTTTTATTTAATTTTCTTGTGTTCTGACAAGAGCTATCTTTTCTGGACAAAGGGTGTGCAAGAACTGTCCGAATGTTTCCAATCGCTTTCGGCTATACCTTTAGCCATTATCAAAGATGATTCGACTTTCAGCTTATTTTAGTGTGTGCGTTCTGTGTATATATCAGTGTGTGGTAGGGATGTTTTTAATTTCCGAATACGGTTAGCACATTGTGACTTTGTTCGTAGTTAATATTGTTAAGAGTTGAAAAATTAAATAAAAAGCTCAACCGTAGTACCTTGTCTGTCATTTTAATGAAACATGCATAAAGGAAGGATTGCTGCCTATATATATATATATATATATATATATATATATATAGGCAGGGTATTTTCATTAAAACAAGTTTCATTGAATAATATAGACATATGTCTATTTTTATTCTAGTCATTTCCAGTTCTCTAATCAGTTTCTTGAAGTTAAGATGAAATTCATCAAGGACGGCACCGTAGTTTTTTTTTCCTTCCCAAGTGTTTTCGATCTTTTCCGTTATCATCCTCAGGGGAAAAGTACAAAGAAATTAATTATAACTATGATTACATCTGCAGTTCGTTGTGATGGTGATTTTAAAAAAAAATAATACGGGTGAACGTGGTCTATTATAATTGTTTTAAAAATTTTAATTTACGTTGAAGCTATTGATTTTCTAGCAACGAGGCCCTTTATAAAATAAGCTGCCAATCAAAAAATATATTAGGAGTGGAGACGCAATGTATTGAAGTGCATATAACAAACAGTTAATGCCATTTTGAAGTTTTTCAACAATTTTCAGTCAGCTCCCTTATATTGGAACGCTTTTTTACCCAAATTTGTCTGCATTATTCAATGAAACACACACACGCACACACACACATATATATATATATATATATATACATACATACATACATATATATATATATATATATATATATATATATATATATATATATATATATATATATATATATATATTTATATATAAAATCGATTCGGGTTCGACGTTTCCAGGAAACTGACAGCCCGACACCGGCACATGAGATTCGATTACAGTGGTGAAGGTTTCGTGCAGGACCATCCACACATTTTGAAGGGCCGAATACAGAAAGTTGGTGCACTACGTGCAACAAGGTTCCAAACAACCCCCTCAGGTTTTGAATTTAGAGTTGTCCTTCTCCTAGACCAGTTGCCATCCAACGCTGTAGAACCCAGTCAGTCCTGCTATTTTACCCATAGCTGGAGGGAGAAGAAGAGGGTATTAGCACGTAAGTAAATGTAATGGATTCAACCTGGATTCGAACTCGGCTCTTCCTCAATCCAAGCCGCTATCCATTACCCCACCGTGCCTCCTGTGTATATATATAGCAAGCAGTATTTTTCTCCTGATGATGACCATGTTGCCCGAAACTAGTCGAGGAATCTAAATGAAATAGTAATAAAAAGGAACGAATATTAATATACAATCCAGCGTGTCTGAAGATTTTAATTTTTTTTATATTATTTATTGTTCAAAAAGACCAAATTCTGATGATTAAATAAGGCTCTGTCACTGACAATGAGATGTTTTTCCACAATCACTATAGAAAAAACATATGGAAATTCTTATATATATATATATATATATATATATATATATATATATATATATCGTTAAGTATGACGGACAAGGAAATTATATATTAATTTTTTATTTAGATTTTCAAACATTTTTACATTTTTTTCCGTTTTTTGGGATTCAGAGAGCACAAAAACTGCCACTTCCGTTCATTGTCCCAAGCACTTCCGACCACTTCTTAGCCATTTTGAAGGGGTGATGGGGTTTATGGTTAGTTTCTCTTCATGTTTTGCCTGTTGTAGATGTAGTTTTAGTGTTACTTTGAATACTATTAAGAGTGTTTATTCCGGGCTTTCGTGACTGGAATTCGAATGAGTGTCTTTCTATTTTTAAACGTTTTTGTATTCCCCCACACTTCCCAAACTTAAAAATGTAAAAACGCTGGAAAAACTAAATAAAAACCAATTTAAATGTTCAAAGAAAACCGTATTTGGAGACTTGTTAATATTAACTAATACAATTTTACATCAGTAGTAGTGTTATAATAATATTCCATGCTGAAACTAATTCAGTTTAGTATTTAACTATATGTGTAGGCCTTCACACCCACACACACGCGCCCGTATAGAATAATCTCATCGCAATTAACGTTATCGCTAAATCCACGTAGAGGCAATATTGCTAATCCTAGACCTGACTTGCAAAAGCTGTTTGATATATCTCCTCTTGAGATGTTTCCAAACTTATCAAAAGCTTTCTCCCCAAGAAAAATACTGGTCCTGATAAAATGCAAGCGGTTGTTCTTAAGAACATTAGACTAGAGCTTGACAAATATATTTGACTGCTACCCGAAAGAGAAATATTTCACAAGTCCATTGATGATGTCAGCTGTATACCCTGTTGGCAAAAATACAGGTGAGCACTCATACCCGTTAAAATAGCACACTACCAGCCTCATTAGTGTCTTCATCAAATTTTTTGAGGCTTTATCAATAAGTTATCTGTTCAGTAACAGAAAAAAAACCTCCCGAGCGGCTAACAGTATGGCTTTCGATACTCTAAGCCCACTGCTGATGTCTTAACTAGCATTAGGCATAAAAATCCGTGAAGCGCTTGATAATAACGACATCACGAAAGCCTTTGATGAGGCGTGGCATGGGGGGCTGTGCAAACTCTGCAACTGTAGTATGTCTAGAAGTACCTTCTCAGTTATCAAGTCCTTCCTATCAGGTAAGTCAATGATAATCGTCGGTAATGGCCAATCCCCTAACGCACGTCAGAACAATGCCGACCTTATTCAAGTTTCTATCGTTCTATCCTCGGACGCACCATATATCTACTTTATATTAATGTTCTACCAAAGAACATGTAAAGGTTATTAGTACATATATATGCAGATATCACCTAGGTTTATGGCGGGACTCCTAAAATCTAGATGACTAGAGCCTGGCATATGATTTCTCCGCTGACCCAGTGTTCAGAGATCAGCCCTGGGTGTTGGAGACCGGCTTTTCTTGTCCAGTACCTCCTAAGAAAAGCTTGTTAAGTTTCATCAACACCGAGGAGACATAAATGTATTCCAGTTCTGATGATTAGTTGTATTCTCAGTGAGAATCCTTACAGGGTGTAACAGCAAAATGTCCAAATCGTGTAACAGCGGAATTGTCCAATTGTTAGATTAATCTCTGAACCGTTGTGTTTTAGAAATGATTAAAGATATCTTACTGGAATTCCCCCGAGATTTTTTTTAACAATATTGGACTCTACTTCGATCAATAAGAATGTATAATTACTCTCTAAGGTCAACGGAAGTATCGTGATGAAATCGATCATAAACGAAAATCACATTTTCATCATTAATTAAACTTCGCTAAGGAACGGAAGCTCATAAAGAATATGACGTATTGTAATAAAGTTATATATATATATATATATATATATATGTGGGGGGGGGTGTAGATATATGATGAAATTATTTGGTAATCCATATGGATAATTCCAAAGAGGATACAGATTCAGAAAGAGCTCAATGTGAGAATAGACCAAATATGAAAACGGGGATTTTTATAATTATATATATAATCAGTCCGCCTGACGATTGCGTCTAGCATGAAACAACCTGTCGCCACTGAGTGTTGCCTTCACTGTTAACTTTTATACAGTGTAACCCGGATATAAGAGAGTTGTCGAGACCGGAGAAGAAGTCTCTTATATCCGGGTTTCTCTTATATCCGGGTTTGGTCTATTTTATATACATTAACACAGGCTCTAATTTGGGACCAGAAAAAATCTCTCTTATATCAGGGTTTCTCTTATATCCGGGTCTCTTATATCCGGGTTACACTGTATTTATATTTATATACGCTCTATCTCTGATGTTGAGCGCTTTATCTCATAAATATAGCTCATATTGAAACTACACACACACACACACACACACGCACACACACACGCACACACACACACACACACACACACACATATATATATATATATATATATATATATATATATATATTATATTATTATTATTATTATTATTCCAGGATCGTTTTCCTACTTATTCAAGATGATCTTCGCCCTCAGTAACCTCTTAATTTTCTTTTTCTGGAGTGACAAGTTGCCTCACATGTTCCATGTGCGATTTCATTTTCAAGTCTTTTTTTTACCGCTTTTTGGATTGTCATGGCGGAAACCCCTTTATCACGTGCAAAACGTCTTATGAATTAAGTTGGATCTTTACTTACTGAACTTTAGCTCTAAGTTGAAATGATGATCCATCTTCTTTTTGTGACATCCTGGTCCAGTTTCTTCTCTTCTCTTCCCGGTTTTTTTCTCATATATTTACCAATCTCTTGATGGTTCTAGAATAGACTTAAAGATAAAAGACAGAGTATGAATGTTGGTAACGTTGCTGAAGGCCTGAATATTTTTTTCCTCTTACAATTGCTCAGTTGGGAAGACACTGGTACTGACACAAAAGATTTAAACCTGTTCTCGTTTCAGTCAAATAACTCAAACGGTGTTTCATTTATTCTTACAAGAAAATGGTGTCAAGGTGGCTAAATGTCTTATATGAAAACAGGGGGAAAATAAATTTAGTTAGTTTGTCAGATATTAAAAATGTTGTGGGATGGATAATTATGATCTTACAAGATTATGGGCGCGTGGCCGAATGGTTAGAACGTTCGCTTTCTGTCGAATGTCACCACGATTGATTTGTCAGGAAAGTGCCTGAAAATCTTACCACGGGGTGACCCAAGCCTTGTGAGTGAAATTGAGTAGACGGAACATTTGGAAGCCGTCGATAACTGTGCTAGCAAGAATCTACAAGTCATCGTGACCGAGGGTTTGAGTGTACTAGCCTTGTTCACGTTGATGATCACGCTAGATAACACGCTATCTGTAGCTAAGTTCTGCTCAACATAGTTGTAGTATAAACCGCAGGCTGGCTCTGTGGGTATTGAACAAACACAAAGGTGCCTGAGCGAGAGTGTGTAATGGAGATTGGCTAGCCTAGTAGACGGGTATCCTCAAATACGAGTGGCCAGCTTTTTATATATATATATATATATATATATATATATATATATATATATATACGTATATATTTAGGCTGTCGGTTCCTTCTCAAGCAAGGTTAAATGTATCCATTTCATTTGAACCGTCTCAGAACTTGTACGCATTCACAGTTTAGAGCAGATATTAGTCGAAAATACATGAGTGCACCATCAAGATAATAACAAGTGAAACTTAAATTGCTGGATACGTGAGAATTGCGGCCCCAAGAAACTCAACTACGTGTATAGCAACAAAGTTCTTAAATGTTTGTAGAAGCAAATTGTTAAAACGGTTTTATTTATAAGCACTCTCGGCTTGATTCGCTGTAATCTATTAATTTCAATGGCTGTATTTTCTTATCTCTGTATATAGTAATTATTGCTGGTGAAATGAAACGTGAGGGGAAGTGGGTAAAAACGGAAAACATAATTATCTTCTAAGTATCCGATGAAGGGGTGTCCACTGAAAAAGGAAAAAAAAAGCAAAAAATCTCCCGTAAACGGCTTAAATAGATTTCGCACCGTTGTGATTGGCTGTTTGTCAATCTCCAATCAAATGTGTGATAACGGGGTAGATTTATAGAAGTCAGTGTCTACAAGCATTTTTAGAGGGCATTTCTGATCAGCTCTGAGGGGGTCGATTTGGTGAGGTCAGTATGATGTTTGAAAGACCCGAAACTGCCCAATGATCCATCTCCAGAACATCACTGACGACGCCCTCTAGCGCTAAAAGAGCGTATATTCAAAGCAGTTATATATATATATATATATATATATATATATATATATATATATATATATATATATATATATATGGTTACAAATGACAATTGGAAAAAAATCTTACATTTTGCCGACGAGTTTCGTCTTCCGACTTTTTCAAGGCAAAAATGAAATCGAAATTTTTCCAATTGTCATTTGATACCAATATGTCTTGTCCACACAATTCATCTGGGAATTTAACTATAGTGTCGACATGAAAAAAAAAATAATCCATTACTATAAAGGTAATTTACATTAACCAGAAAAAAGGCTTAGACACAAGCGTCTATCTTTTTAATTTTGAATTTTAATGTAACTATAACAACAAAAACATTTCGATTTCATTTTTGCCTTGAAAAAGTCGGAAGACGAAACGCGTCGGCAAAATGTAAGATTTTTTTACAATTGTCATTTGATACCAATCTGTCTTGTCCACAGAATTCATCTGGGAATTTAACTATATATATATATATATATATATATATATATATATATATATATATATATATATATATATAAGAAAGAGATTATAGTGATTCCAACGAGAGAAAAGTGCATATTAAAACAGAAGAGAGGTACCTGAAACGTTTTTGGTTGTAATGTGGATTTTTTTTTAATCTCTTCACTGCCAATTCAAGAAAGACATTCGGATTACCAACACAAAAACAGAGAATGTCTTATACCGAGAATATTTAACATTGAAAAACATAAAGAAAAAATGAATTATTTTTAATAATATGTGGAAATCTCCGCCTTTTACCTGAAGACGGTCACGAGACCAGAAATCCGTGTCGTAAAATTATGGAAAATAAAGCATAATTTTTTTTTTTTTTAAATTCCACAATACAATCAAAAACGTTTGCGGTACCTCTCTTTTTTAATATATATATATATATATATATATATATATATATTTAGAGAGAGAGAGAGAGAGAGAGAAAAGAAAGAAAGAAAGAGATTTTGTCGCATGCACAGTTCTAGTAGGGTAAGTTGCGCATGGTCTGTGCGAAAATTAGCACCATGACGTAATTCCCTCCGCAAGAGATTAGGAAATGTACTGCTTGGCGTACGTGCCGGTAGCCCCAATACAAAAATTTCAGCGTGTTTGAGAGTTAATCTGAAGACAGTCCAGAGGATTCGGAAAGAGATGGATGAGTCTAACTGCGATTACGAAGGTTTTTGGAATGATCACGAGTGATGGCGAAATTATGCCTCCATTCATCTTTTCACAAGTCTTAACACAAAGGCCTATAACAAGTGCCTTGAGGACGTAGTGCTGACTTAGGTCAAGAGGGTGGCTGCTGGGAGACCCTATATCTGGCAACAGAACTCTTCACCATAACACACAATCAGGAGAACCCAACCATGGCTGTCAAACAAGTCCTGCAACTACATCACCCCCTTACATCTGGCCACCTAACTCCCCAAACTGCTTCCCCCTTGATTATTATGTGTGGGGCAGAGTTGAACGAGAGACCAACAAAACTTCTTTTAACACCAAATATAAATTGAATGCAAAGATTATAGCAACATTCACCGACTTAAACAAGGAAATCATCCAGAAGAGTTGAATAAAATTCCGAAGAATTCTGGAGGCAGTGGGTGGAGACAATTTTATTGAATAAATTTAATTTTTTCGTATTTCAAAATACTTTTGGGTAATTTTGGTAAATATATCTGTTAAATGATATGTCAGTGTTATTTTCCTTTTCTAGCGTAATTTAGACGACAATTTATCTGTCTTACCCTGTAATATAATTGCTTTTGAAAATGACGGAACGCATTCTTCTAAAGGGACCTTTTTCGCCCGACACTTCTTCAGAAAGATCCGTTGGAACAACAATCATTAAAACTGCCAACCCGAAAAAGGTAGACACAGGTGGAGGTAAATAATGAACCACAACGAAAATAAATTTATGACTAAATACAAACAAATCGGTGTAAATAAGATCCTTGTGATCATAAAACAAGAAAAAAAAATTACTCACGATCCATCTATGAGACACCATTCTATCTGCACTAGGTCGATGACGCTTGATGTAAACAGCTTCTAAAAACCGTAAACGTTTTACCGACCGAGCCCTGTGCAGCACCCTCCACGGTCCATTGACATACTCGGAAGCGCAACCCGGGTTATTAATCAAATGAAGTCCAATCGTTGACTCACAAATTAACTGAATCAAGTGGTTACTATTACTAGCTACACTCTGCCTCATATAGGCAGGCACGTGTTGGTTCGCCCGAAAAGTTTTTGTTTTCATGTGTAATTGCGTATTTTGACAGAAATCCGTCTTTTATACAAGTAAAAATAAAACCATTCTTGATAATGGTTAAAAGAATAGACGAAAGCGAACGGACATACAGAATTCGGAAATTTCTGCATAATTTATTAAAATTAAAAAAATTAAATAAGAAAAAATAATTAAAAAAAAACTCAACAATATTTTGTCAGTCAGTTTTAACGAAACTTTTCTTGTCTATCATGGAACTCGAAACTCTAGGAAAAGTATACTCCAATGAAAGATTATTGTTATTAATAATCCCAACACAATCCAGTATCTTTGAACTATAACTACTTGAAAGTGTGACCATTGCTATAAATGTAAAAAGTCTCTCTATAACCTGACCGTTTTCTTAGGGGACTGCAGCTTCGCAATCGATGTATGTGTTCAGAATTTACAAATCGAGGAAGTGATAAAAATAGATGACGAAGAAAATTTTTCTAGGGACCATTCTAGAGCCTTCCTTCTCCTCCGCTGAACTTTGTCTGCTTTGAAGAAATAGCTTTTCTTTTGACTTTCTCTACTGTAATAACATACGTGACGAAAATATATTATGTCTATTTGTTGGCTTATTGACATATATGCAACCGCACTTGCCTCCTCGCAGCAGGGATTCTCTTTTTAATTTCACGTTTCATCGCACAGACTTACACTTCTATGATATTATACCCGAGGGTGAATGCGAAACAGTGGTTTCACTCGGTTCATTAGATATTTAACGGGGGGAGAGAACAGATTTGCCAGTCCCGAGGCTACCCGAGTCTAGCGCATTCTTTCTTTAGACTGACCAATAAATACATGAAATTCTAAAAACTCTTAATTCGTTTCATCTGTGGATGATAACTGCCCATTTATTGTTCTTGCATTCTGGTGGTGAATTGAGTAAGAGCCAATAACCATCTTTTTATTAAATGCGAAATTCTTGTAGATGTATGGTGTCTATATAATTATGGCGTCTATATAATTATAGTGTCTATATAATTATGGCGTCTATATAATTATGGTGTCTGTATAGTTCTCCCATGTTTTTGTAGACATGTTTGACAAAAGCATTTTTCTTCAGACTACGAACTATTAGTGCACACCACACCAAGAATAATGAAAGGAGGGAAAACTTTTGAATAAATAGATAAATAATATATAAATACAGAGAGACAGATATCGATTTAGTAATATAAATAAATATGTAACCTAAAAAAAAGAAACAAGATATAGGAAAATTATTCAGGAGTCGGAATGGAGGTGGAGATTACTAGAATATTCGCGAGGAATTTCAAGGACCTTAAACACTTTGACTGGATACATTGTTTATAAAATTATGTGTTTATTGGGAAAATCTTACCCAGATCGTTGTGTTATTTATTTTAATGGCATATCTTTTCAGTACGGAGGTAATCATAGCCCACCGCGGATTCCATTTCCTTATTATATGTGAATTGCCATGACATTTGGAAATGAGGGTGGAGTGTTTTTTCGTTGAGCTTATCACGGTTTTAAATTCAGTGCATTTTTCTTAGGCTGTCACACAATGTCAGTCCATCCACCATTGCTATTTAACAGGCAGCATGTCCGAATTTGTCACCATTTCGTTACACACACACACACACACACACACGCACACACACACACATATATATATATATATAGTACGGCACAACAAAATCGAAGAAGCCTGCGTCAGTCTTATTCAACCCCGGTGTATAGACTGAGTTCTTGTCGCCAGAAGATCAGTCTCCACACAGGAGTTGAAAGACTGACGTCGTTTTCGTTGTTTGCAATAGATCTACACCCCCGCAACATCTGAGGTATTTTTAGATTTTTTTTGTTGTGTGATACTATTTATTGGATCTGTTATAATAAATACACTGAGCTCTATTTGTGAATCAGTTTTAATATATTATATTACTAGGATACACTTGGATTATATACCAAACGATTTATTAATTATATATATATATATATATATATATATATATATATATATATATATATATATATAAGTGATCATTGAAGTCAACACTCAGAGGCACGGGCATGATAGTCGCAATATTTAGGCGGCCTGACGATTGCGTCCAGCATGAAACAGCCTGTCGCCTCTGAGTGTTGACTTCAATGTTCACTTTTATATTTATATTTACATAAGCTCTATCTCTGATATTGAATACTTTATCCTATAAAAATAGCACACCTTAAAACTATATATACATATAAGTGTGCGGGGGTGGGGGTTTAATGGATAACGGCTCGGAAAGAGAAATTGAAGGACCGAGATCGAATTTTGGTCGAGATCGTTGCATTCGCTAACGGACAAATGCTCTTAGGAAACCTTATTTTCACAGCTATTTGTAAATAGCAAGAGACCCTTAGTCTTGAGTGACAACCAACCTAGGAGAAGGAAAACTCGGAAGAGGTAGTTTATATGGATAGGTAGGGAAGATAACGGTTGACTCTACACTTCAATAAATAAGATTGTAGTGATCTGGAAGCATCCTCTTGGGAGTCTGTTCTACAGGGAAGTGATTTGCGGGAAGAAGTTCTTTGATATATATCTACATGATTATTTTTAAAAAAATGCTGATTTCGAAATTTTAATAAAAAACAAATTCTATGAGGTAGAAACACATGCAACACCTTATTGGATTGAAGAAAATTCAAAGTTTATTATTCTAATGTTACCCATCGAAAAACGCAGTACTCAAATATGTATTCGTTGTTGTGTTGAATGAGATAAATTATAACAATTCTATTTTATACAAAATCTGAAAAAAAAAACAACAAAAAGAAGCATCTGAACAAATTTAAATATTTTCATAAAGTCTCTTTCTTTTCGGAAACAAATGCATCTATATGCAATAGCGCACGATTGAGTTTGAACTGAGCTAAAATTTATATTAATAAAATTACTTGAAAAGATGACTTACCTTTTAAATATCAATTTTATCCCGACATCGATGTTTCTTGGTAAAATTTCTAGTCTTCAGAAAAACACACCCCTGAAGACTGGAAATTTTACCAAGAAGCATCGATATTGGGATAAAACTGATATATAAAAGGTAAGTCATCTTTTCATATAATATTATTAACGCTCTATTCTTAATATTTTTTTAAATATCTTTAATATTGAGCTCTTTATATAAAAATAATCTGCTATTTCTTAAATCTTCTTTATTAATAATAAATATAGACTTTGATCCTCACCGTTTAAAACAGCGCATAGCTTTTTGCACGTTGCCATCGTCAAAAGTGGATTGAACACTGATCGCATAGATATCAAATATTCCTGATTAAGTTGTTTTGCGCAATTTCAAACACCCAATCAAAATAGTAAACCACGCAAACGAATTTGTTCAATGACGAGTGACGTTAGATCCAGTCAGAATGATTTACCTTACAAATTAAAGGAAACGTTTCCTTTGACTTGCTTCAGTTAGTTGCATAATTCCAAAGTGATTTTTGCGCAGTCCTTGTCTCCGCAGCTTAGCCTTTTATTACTTTCCAAGATAATCTGTTCAAGTAACAGAAGTGGAAATCCGGTGAGCTCTCTGATTTGGTCTTCCAATGTCTTAGATTGTCTGCCACGTAGTCTTTTGCCAGGGAAGATGTCTTTGTAGAATCTATACACAGAACGTTGCCCGCCTCTTCTGATTACATGGGTGAACTAGTTTAACTTTCTTTTCTAATAAGGGTAATTATACCAGACATAACATCTATTTTTTCCCTTATGTCAGCCATTTTTATTCTGTCTCTGGCATTTTCCCAATCATGGCACTCAGGCATTTGTTTCCGAAAACAAAGAGCCTCTGTCGTTTTGTTTCAGTGTCCAGTTTTCACGTCCAAAAATTACTACAGAGATGATCCGAACATTGTAGAGCCTGGTCTTGATATAGTATGGAATGTTTTTTTTTCTGTTGATTTGCTTTATTCTGTACATTTCTAAAGATTCCTTCCTTCCTTCCTTCATTCATTCATTATGTCGAAGTTTTTTTCTCTTCTTACTGACCATCATGAAAACAGGTTTATGTATCAATCCCTGATCATCGTTGATATTTTTATATCTACTTTAATTTCATATGCATTCTTTATTCGAAACATGAGAAATATTAAAAAAAAAAGAAAACAATGTAAATTTTAAACGATGCAAGTCAAACAAAAGCTGATATCTGTACCTGGAAGCCTTCATCGTTACACCACATTTCAAAACATGGCGTTAACCGAAGATATATGACGGTAAAAGTGTTCTTGCATGCATAAAGAGTGTTTGTCATTGACTTAACGCATGATCAGACAGTTAATGCAGTCATATGCGAAGAAAGATTGGACAAATTGAAGAACCGGCTCTCTTACACGAAAGCGTCATCCAGCTGTATGACAAACCTACTCAAAGGTACGAACAATATAAAATTCTTTCCAGGCAGATGATTGTGACTCTTTCAAATTGTCATTTGCTTGAGCTTTTGAAACAAGTTATCCAAGAAGCTGTTACTGTAAAGATACAATGTCGCCTGCAGTTGGTCTATGCATCTATGCACCAATTGCACAAGTTCTTCACTTTTGAAGACGTCTACTATGATAACGACCATATTTACTATGCATAGTAGTTCTGGTAAAATGTACTCAATGTCTCCTTAATTTGTTAGATTTATAAATATTTATAATTTACTTTACGGACCCCCACCTATATTATTTATTCACATCTTGTTAATCCATTTATTTCTTAATGTTTCTGTATTCTAATTTTCTAAGCTATCTTTATACTTTCTAATTTTTTTCTCCCACTTTTAAATAAATTCCTTTCGCCATTGTAATTTTTAATATCAAGATTATTTTGAGATTTTGTATTGAGATTTTGTCAACCGTCGCTAGATATTCCGTTTTTTAGACAGACGTTTTTTTTTCCTTTCTAATTGATCAAAAATTGAATGGTAATTGTTATCGTAATTCTATATTAACCGTTTCCTTATAAGGAAAAATTCGGGATTCATTGGCGTAACAGATAGTGCTTTGTTTGGTTGACATTAATAAAAAAAAGGTCTCTTACAGGAAAATAGGTTTCCCAATTTCAGTAACCGTCATTGTATTGAAATGGAGTTCTACTTAAGCTTTTGTTTGAATCATTGTGGAATAGCAACATTTTCATTATGTCTTCAAGAAATATGCAATATTCATTTTGCTTGATACTGTTATTTATGTTCCACTAGTGATGTGGTTTCTACTATTAGACACAGTTCTTTCTTCGCAATTCAGTAGCGCCAGTCTAAAAGGTTCGAAAGAGCATGGTTCACTTTTAGACCTACATGCATTATTCTTTCAAAGCCATCTTTAACAATCGATCGGAGAAAATGCTTGATTACAACTGACATTTCTCATTACAACACCGCTGATTCTTTTAATGGATTATTTCTCTGATCTTATGCTAATATTTAACCTTTATATATTTAAACATATCACATAATCTCTTATTGCTTCTTTGTCTTTATTCTGTTTTGTTCGTGTCATGATCTCTATCTAGAAAAGGCAGGATGTGTGTGTGTGTGTGTGTGTGTGTGTGCGTGCGACGAATGCACGGCCGCAATTTTCGACGGATTTGCATCAAAATCTACATGCACATGCTCCAAGTTAGTAAAAAGGCCAAGACCAACTTTGCATTTCCCAACTCCCATCGATAGTGGAAATAATCGATTTTTTCATGCTTCTACGGCAGTTTTCGTAGTTTGCGGCCATTTTCTACTGACCAGAGTGAGAGCCCATAGCTGGCTGCCACGAATAGGCAGGAAGATTCTATTGGTCAGCGTGAGAGCCAACAGCTGACTGACACGAAAGTTAACTAGCATGCTAGCATGCAAAAGAAATCGATAGCTGCATTCGTCACAAGTGGGAAAAATTTAAAGCTGCATGGCACTTTATTCCAATTGGCTCATTCGCTTGCTTAAACTCAACGTTGATTCTGATTCCGCAGAACTGGGTTGGGTGTGAAAAAGTATTTGTTGTTAACATTCTTTTTTCATTCGGTTTTTCCAATTACGAGTTCTTTTTTAAAGCTGATCGTTTTGTGTTCATTTTGTTTAGTTCTTTTTTCGTAACAGATTTAATCTTTAGTATAGAGCTTAGAAAAAAATCGCAGTGTGAGATAGGCAAGAATTAAGGCATGTAGCAACATCAGCATCGCAAAGGGCACTCCTTTAAAGGCAAGGAAGGGCAAAAATATTTTAAGTCAAGTGATAGTGATTGCTGTATGTGTCGTACGATTTTTGAATCAAGCACGTGTAACGCCGGGTCATGCTGCTAGCGATCGTATAAAAGGTGCAAGTAA
This sequence comes from Acanthosepion pharaonis, assembly GCA_903632075.3. Lineage (NCBI taxonomy): Eukaryota > Metazoa > Mollusca > Cephalopoda > Sepiida > Sepiidae > Acanthosepion > Acanthosepion pharaonis. The sequence goes on from CAHIKZ030004056.1 coordinate 2,950,700, forward strand.
AACTAATTTATTTATAAAATTATTTTTGCCTTCATTTTGAAATTGCGTAAAGTAGAGAATAAAATATGGAAATGTCTGGGAGATGGTATCGTAATCGAAATTATGCTCATTATTATAACGTATAAAAAGTAATTTTGCAGACTTTTTCTCCAAAACTTATTTTAAGTCTATATATAAATAATAATAATGACTTCATTATATTGTTAGCTGGCTTAAAATCCGCACCTCTGAGGACCTTTAATCTAGCTACTGCAGCGGAGGCGGGGGGGATTTGTCCTCCGGCCCCAAAGTAAAGGGACCTCTGGTGCAACTTAGAAAACAGTAATGATAATTTTGAAGAAATAACTTTGTAGTCCTCAATTCACTCCATGTAACTTCAAAACCTCACTTTAATTCTAATTCAGACTCAGTTATGTGTCATGCGTGAAACACGTTCAGGCGATCATGTATCTTTCGATATATGACTGACGTGGCAGATCTTTTCCCGCAGTAGGTTGCCATTTCTTTCTGAGGTAGACCAGTTGCCATCCAAAGCTATAGAATCCGGCCTGTCCTGCTATTTACCGGGGGCAGAAGAAGAGGATTCATAATTTGTTCAAAGTATGTAAGTTAATGTAATGGATTCGACTGGAATTCGAACTCGGCTCTCGGATTCTTCAATCCGAGCCGCTATCCATTACTCCACCAATTCAGATTATAAGTCTAATTCTGGCCAAAATATTGATTTGTGCCAAAAGATCTATTTATGCCAAAACTTCGATAAGGGCCGAAATTGCAATTCAGGCCGAAAATCACAAGGTTCATGGAACTTCAATTGAGTTGAGTTTTTCAAATCACAAACTCTGCGGATCTTCAAAATCTCACGAAAACCACTCACTTTATGTCTGATTCATTGGTATTTTGAGGGAATTATTCAATTCACAAAGATTTAAACTGAACTTAAAAAAAAAAGAATTCACAAACTTTTTGGTTTACTTTAAACACAATATAAATTAAAAATCTTTTAAAATCACTATTTTGTCATTTTAAAATTTGAATTTTTAACTGTTCCATCCTCATCCAGACACAAATCCTACTGCAGGATATTCAAGCACCTGATGTAGGGCAAATTTTTAATCCCGGAATCATTATGATTTCAATAATATGTCTAGCAAGCATGACCCAAGTCAGAGGGATTTCATACACACGGACAAACAGACAGAATTTGCCGTTCCTTTATTTAGATAATAATATTATCATACATACGAGTGAATAAAAATATTTTACTTTTGTTACAGAACTTTCTTCAATTGTTTAATTCTCGCCTCACATCAAAAGATTATCAACCACGTCACTATATTATTATTATTATTATTTTTTTACTTTGATTTAAAACATTAATTAAAAAGGCAACATATTTTACATAGATAAAGCCATTTGTAAGGTGTGGGCTGTACCCATGAGAACACATTTTTGTATTTCTTTAATGCATGGACTTCCAGGAATCCCTTCAATTAGTCTACTAGAATCTTTTCCAACCAATCCGAGGGCTCTAACTACAACAGGAATTGTTGATGTTCCCATGTGCCGCACTTTTTAGATTCTGATTTTGATAGCTTTTTGAAGACCTTCAAATATACATTGCAGTCTATAGGGACTGCCACATCAATAAGGAAGCACTTTTTTGTTTGCTGTCTCTAATAACAATGTCTGGGTGGTTAGCTTTGATTGTGTATATTATGTAGTCCCATAAAACTGTAACAGGCTCTATCTCCGTAAACGGGACTGGGTGGTCTTTATACCAATTTCTTTCAGTTTCCTTTCCGGGGAAGTTGCAGATTTTCCAGTGCAGATATTGACCAACTCTGTCACGCCGGGTTTTATATTCAGTGGGTGCAACTACCGTGCATTCTAATACAAGATGATCAATTGTTTCTGGATATTTATCACAGAATCTGTATTTTGGGCTAACGCAATATTTTAGTATGTGTGCTTGATAATTTTTTTTTCTTCTTCTTCAAGGGTATAAAACACATTTTCATTTTTTTTACAGACCTTTACTCGAAAATTTAATACATAATTTTATTGTTCTTTCTCTCATAATCTTTACACTCAGTCAGAATCCATGAGTTGACAGTCAGAATTGGCGGCTAAAATACTAAATAGATCAGATATGCTAATGGCATAGTCTTAATAGCAAACACAGAATAAATAGTACATAAATTCCTACAGAAGTTAGTGAAGCAAAGTGAGAAGAAAAAATTAAGTATCAAAAGCAAAAAGACAGAATTCAAGGTTGTTAGCAAAAGGGAGCGACCAAAATGCACATTACAAATCGGGGATAACGAAACCAAACAAGTATAAAAATTTAAATATCTGGGGAATGTTTTAACAGAGGACGGAAAGTGCAATTCTGAAATCCGAAGGTGCATTGGAACAGCCAAAGTTGCTTTTTCAATGAAGTATTAAAGACAGGAAAACTACGTTAGAAACAAAGAAAAGGGTACTGAGCTGTTAAAGCTATATGCTCTCCTATATTGCAGTAAATGTTAGAAAATCGTCTCAGATATGAAGAAGAAACTTCAAGCAAAAGAAATGTGTTTCTACAGAAGGATGCTGAGGATACCATGGACGGAATATGTGAACAACTTCGAAGCTTTATAGAAAATGAAAACAAAAAGAAAACTTATATTTAACATTATGAAGAGACAGTTGAAATTTTTAGTGCACATATTAAGGAAAGAGGGCTTGGAAAATATGATACCCGCAGTACATATTGAAGGCAAGAGGTTCAAAGGAAAACAACACATGACATACTTAGGGCGCTTTAGTAAATGGATGGCGGAACAAGAGTGAGGAGAAGAAAAAAAAGAAAGTTATTTATAGTTACGAATAACAGGAAATTGTGGAGAGCCATGATCTCCTAGATCCTGATGGTACACGGCACATAAATAAATCCTTGATTCCTAGTGGCGTTATTGCATTCCCTAGAGTAAAATGGATTGGAATGATAAAAAACATATATATTACATATTAAAAGTTTGTATATATATATGAAGACTTTCTATGAATGATCTGCCATCTGTTTACATGTATTATCAATAATAATTAAAACAAAAACACGGTATTAAAAGATTTTTTATAGCTGGTAATATTTTTTTCAAAACTATATTGTTGGTAATATTTTTCCAAAAAAAATGCATGCTGGTAATATTTTTCTTTTTAAAAAAAAAATGTAATGCTAGTAAAAAATTTTTCCTAAAAGTATTGCTGGTATAAAAACCTATTTTTATACTTTCATCGTGTTTTTCTTTTTTTTGGCGGGGTGGGGAGGTTACTATTTGTCCATAGCAGGGACCCTGTCAGGTGCTACTAATGCGGTGGGTCAGGGTGGGATTGAAACACCAGCAATTAAGAGGTAGCTGTGTTACCACCTCTTTATTGCTGGTGTTTTCAGGCCCACCCTGACCCAGATTGGTAGCACCTGACAGGGTCCCAGCTATGGAAAAATAGTTACCGCCCCCCACCAAAAAATATATATTACCAGCAATACATTTACCGTTACATTTAATATTACCAGCGCCTCAAAACCTGATCGAAGTCTTGCTGTCGGATGTAGTTTATCGTCTTACCAAGGACGCGGACGCAGTTTATCGTCTAACCCAGGACGCGGATGTAGTTTATCGTCTTACCCAGGACGCAGATGTAGTTTATCGTCTAACCCAGGACGCAGATGTAGTTTATCGTCTTACCAAGGAGGCGGATATAGTTTATTCTCATACCCAGGATTTCGTTTCTAAAAGTCCTTTATATATTATAAGTGTCCACTTTTAAGTTATTAGTGATCACTGTCAAAAAATTACGAAGTTTGACATTAATATGTTAATTTATCTCTCACTGTGTATCTACAAGGGTTAACGCTATGACATTGCCAATCCTCTAAGAATGAACATGATATCTGAAGCCCTCATCAATATTTAATTGGTGTGTCCCTTCAGGACGTAGACACTCATTGGTCAGTTGTGTTTTCTAAATCTAGGCAACCTTTGACATTTTACTATCCCTGATTGTCACTGGTATGCCATCCAGCTACAAAAATTGCACAAGCCTATTAAAAAATTTTGCTCGCTGATTAACTTTTCCATGTCTTCTTTTTAATGTGTCCCAGAAATCTCAGCTATCACTTTTTAATTTTAAGAATGAGTGCCATTCTATTTCGTATTTTCTTTAGAAATTCGTTACATGGCTCGAGGCTAAGGATATCATGGATCGAGCGCGTAAGCAATGATGACTATTTAGGGAGATTACAAATAAGGAGGTGGCTTATACTTAACATCAGAAAGAAGTAGCTGAAGTTTCTGGAACATTTAATGAGAATAGAGGGCCTGTAGAATTTGATACTCACAAGTTGAATAGAGGGAAAGAGAGACAAGGGAAAGCAACGAGTGACATACCTGATGAGCTTGAGCAGGGGGATGACAGAACGTGGTCTGGAGGAGGAAGCAGAGGAAAGGAGCTTGCTGAGATCTGCAAGGGATAGAAGGTGGTGGAGAGACATGATCGGTTACGTCCTGAAAGAACATGGCACATAAAAAGAAATGAAATGCCATTCCAAATTCCCCAAAAAATTTCAATTCGGGAACGTTTCTTTTCTCAACAGTTACTGGGATAGTGTGTCTTATTGGTCAGATAATCACAAATGACTTCAGCGAAATAGTTCCAAACAATATTATGTGCCACATTTTATTTGTTACTATCGATAAAGTACAACTTCTGCTAGCACACATATCGATAACATTTTTTCTACAGACCTGCTCTATGGCAGTGGATGCTGGACAATCTCATGACAGATGAAGAAGAGTCTTGAGGCAACAGAAATCTGACTCTACAGAACGATGCTGAGAATGCCAAGGACTGAACATGTGAGCAACGAGGAAATATTAGAGAAAATGTAAACAAAAAGAATATTTGTAAATAGCAAGACCAGGAGAGAGAATTTCTATGACACAAGAAGAGGAATGATGGTCCAGAAAATTTGACACTCAGAGGGACAGATTGAAAGCAAACGGGGCAGAAGAAAGCCGGGCGAAACCTATTTAACAAGTGTGTATAAATTGTTGTCAGAACAGAGCCCAGGAGAGATGGAGAAATAAACTTTATAAAAGGTTGCAAAGGAGAGGAAATCGTGGAGACATATCACCCACGTACTGAAAGGACAAGGAACGAAGAAGAAGAAGAAGAAGAAGAAGAAGAAGAAGAAGAAGAAGAAGAAGAAGAATTATACTGATACTTCAGCGAGTAGATTATATAAAAGAAGAAATTGCAAGGTCAAATCTGAAAAAGAAATATTTTCACTAATGGATAGCAGAAATGTGATTCTTCAAGAATACATTATTAGTCGATGCCACCTTGCAACAACAAGCTCCAGTTCCACCTGCGCAATTGTTATGACTCATCAGATAAGATTTTAGGTCGAGGTAATAAGCGGGCTCAGATGGCCTCGGGCAAGTCTTCAGGAAAACGCTACGTCAACGTTTAATCGATCAACTTACGACATCTTGATATGAATAAAGAGAATGGAGAAATATAGTGTCGTAAATTGTAATCAAATTAGTGTTTTTATTACATTTGATACTCAGTAATAAATAATACGGCTCAGTATTATGTACATCCACAAAATTTTAAAACACGATGAGGAAAGATGCATTCGTAGAGTTGAAAAGACATTTACAAGTATACACATGCGATTTTCCGCAGTGTCCATCGAAATCATCCTGTTGTGTATAACAAAATACAACATAACGTTCTGAAAAAGTACAGATATACACATGTAAGTAAAATTCAGAGAGGACACTGTTGAAAGTTAGATGAAATATAAATATATATATATATATATAAATATATATATATATATATATATATATGTGTGTGTGTGTGTGTGTGTGTGTGTGTGTGTGTGTGTGTGTTTGTGTGTATACATGCGCACACATAAACACACACATGTGTATATATATATGTGTGTGTGTGTGTGTTTGTGTGTGTTTCTTGACCATTTAAGGTTATATATATATAGGTAAGAACCTGTGAGTATGTAATCTATTTAGATCCTAATAATATAAATATCAAAACTAATCCTCAAAAGAGAGCTCCATATATTTATTATGGAGAATATAAATGAATTCCATAAAAAGTGAAACTCTATTACCTCATTCAGGTGGCCATTTCACCCCCAGGATATTCTTCCTGGAGCTTGTCAATTCAAAAACGGGGATAAAAGTCCCATCCGAATGGGGTAATAGAGTTTCATTCATATATATATATATATATATATATATATATATATATATATGTGTGTGTGTGTGTGTGTGTGTGTGTGTGTGTGTATGTGTTTATAAGTAGAGATTGAACTCAATACCCAGGAATGATTGACTGTTTCATACTAAACGCAATTGTCAGGCCATGCAAATTGTGTTTTTGATCGAATTTTTATATATACAGGTCAGTGATGCATTGTGGGAAGTCTATTGCATTGTGTATAGTCTACTGTACCATTCTAACGATTATTTTCGTGGGCGTGGTTTGCTAATTTGCTTATTATATACTTAGTTATTTGGATTCATTTATTTTACTTGTTTTTATATAATTTCTTTTATTTCATTTTTTTCATTTTCATTTATTCCTTGCAGATTTTGATTTTTAAGTACCACAGTAAAATTTGTTTCCGTGTCTGTATTTTCAGATGAGTTCTGATCGTTTATTTAAGTAGTTTGTTTTGGTCGTCGAATGTGATTATAGCTAATTTTCCTCCAAGCAGAGTTTATACATTTTGATTGATTGCTGTAAGACGATTTTCTTTTTCTTATTTTCCTTGATATTTTTGCTGTGATTTTTTGTTTATTTTTAATGTCCCATGTATGCTTTTCAAGAATATTTTGTGTGCGTAGTTTGTTTGGTTCCAAGGTACTTCATTTACTCCTATTTATGTTTTTCTTCTTCGCTAAAGGCTGATATTACAGTGGCTTGGTATATTACATTGTATTGCAAGCAATTGCTGTTTAATTGACTTTCGTTTTTATTCTGCAGGTAGTTTTGATTTCTTCAGATGGTTTTTTTGTTTTCCTGCTGTGTTTTTTTTTATTATTTGTGTCCTGTTCTTGGTGCAAGCTGAATTTTACTTTGTAGTTTATTGAATAACATGTGGAGAGTGCTTGATGCGAGAAGTGTTCGTGTATGAGTTTGATGAATATTTTCCGACTTTTTTTTGTAGGATTTTGTTGTACGGTGGGTTGAATGATGTGATGTTTCTCTTCCTGTTAGCACTTTTATTTACTCTGTGGTGTGTATGCGAGTGTTGCCGGGAATCCACTATATTTTGGGACTGTTTCATAGTATTTTTTTAAGCTTCGTTGTATATGGTTTCATTGGAAGAATTATCGGAAAGCTTGTGGTTAATTGATTGCAGTATCTGCTTGATTATAAACGGTGGGTGGTTGGAAGATGTGAGGATATACAGGGGTCTATTATTAGGTTTTCTCTATGGTTTATAGGTACCTTTTCTTAGGTTTAATGTGAAATCTAGAAAACCTAATTTGTTTTTATGTCTATGTAGAATCTCATATTTTTGAAAATCTTTACAATTGTTTATCTAGTTTTGTCTGGATTTTGTTTGGTAGACTTTCTTAGAATTATGAGACAGTCGTCCCTGTAGAGTCCTGTAATTATTTCTATCGAGTACTTTACTTAGTTCGTGTAGCAAATATATACCTATAAGTTCGAGATCCCTGAAGCGTCAAAGCTTTCTATTTTAGTAACAAAGGTCCGTCCTTTATTTATCCATGCGGTTACTTTATATTTACATTCGCTCTATTCCTGATATTGAGCACTTTAGTCCATAAATATAAAATACATTAAAATATATATATATATATATATATATATATATATGTATGTATGCGTGTGTGTGTGATATCTAAATGTTCAGGAATTAATATATATATATATATATAAATATATATATATATATATATGTATTTATGTATGATATATATATATATATATATATATATATATATATATATATATATATATATACTGCACACACACATTCAGTTCGGGGCTTAATAATAGCTATTTGATTATTTTCTCTCCTATAAAACTTTTACGCTAAAATTCATGATACATTATAAGGATCATGCATGAAAAGAACCATTATTTTTGATAAATCCTCACTTTATTTGAAATTGTAAACATGGAACATATTCCATTCAAAGAAAGTCTTGTCCATGAAATCGCAATAGTAACTCAGTTCAATTTAAATCCTTCGTCGACTTGAAATGGTTCAATAATTTTTTTGTCACCAATTCCAGCCCATATCAACATTGTCATTTACTTGCAACCTCCTTTCAGCCCTGGTCCATCTGCATTGAAGAAATACTTTACTTTGATCAATATATTATGTCCATCTATTGTCACCCAATTTTTTCTTTGAAAAGTTAACTTCCTCATAAATATATATATATATATATATATATATATATATATATGTATATATATATATATATATATATATATATATATATATATACATACATACACATATATATATATATATATATATATATTGTTGGCCGAATTTTGACGCTTTAAAATGTTTTGTTTTTACTGAGAGGAATTTGCCTAGAAAATTCAAGACTGATTCAATTTGCAAAAGTATTCCACATGGTTTGTATTTCTTCACTCCTTATTTTCAGCCTGTTCAAATATCTGAGTACTGATCAAAAGTGGTTGTTTCACTATAACTTGCTTTCATTTACATTTCTCTTGAAGTTGTTAAAGTGTTTCCTTTGCATTTAGTTTTCTACTTAGCTATATTTTCAACAGCCCTTTTTATCGTTCGATCATCTTTGTGAAACTCTTTTGATACTTTTTTTTAAAGAATTTGTTAGATCTTTTTCCATTATCTATGTTTCAACATATATTACGGAACAAAGAAATAAATCGGTGTTATGAGGTATTAGAGGCTTAAAACGATTGGGAGGCCACTGAAAAGAAGAAGGGTTTGAAAAAGTCATAACTTGTTTGTAATTAATCATTTTATTTTATTTTATTTTATTTTTGCAGATTAAGGAGAATCCCTTTGAGATTAAAACGGCTACTTATGATGTCCAGCAATAAGTAAAACTCATTGCGTTTTTCTACTCCAGTGAAAGATCAATTACTCAAACTCAGAAAAAATACCGGCAACATTTTAATGTCAGATTATCTCCTAGGAATAATATGATTCAGAACCTAATCGGCCGATTTGAAAGAACTGGATCAGTCGGTGATCTTTCGGGAAGAGGTCCTAAACGCATTGTGCGCACTGACGCAGCTGTACAAGCTGAATCCTTGGGGTTCCATCAGCATCTATCCGTGATCACCGCTTTGCTCAAGAAAGCATCGACAGAACATGGCTTCGGAAGATTGCTAAAAGCGATTTAAATATGATTTCACACAAGATTCAAATGGTTCAAACTTTACTACACCAACATACACATCTGTTTGTAAAATTTATATCATTAGGTCTTTCAATGGCCCCACTGTAATATTAGTTTAATCTGACTAATATCTCCAAACTTCAGTTCTTATACCAAATCCAAGAACTTTAACAAAACGTCTTGAAACTATTTAAAAAGTGGCGAATGTGACTTAGAAATAAAGGGCTGTTCTCTCTGATGTAGGCCAATAACCAAGGCGAAGAATGGAGCAGGGAAACCTCACACCCCCGGCGAATTAGTCGCCCCCACCCCATTTCTGAATGTGATATGCACTAATTTGATGTGAGAAAATGAACTTCTGCCAACGGGCCCAATTTTGGCCATAATATGCCTCTCCCCTTGATATCTCTCCATTAATCGGGCCTGTTTTGATGAGAGAAATCTGAGAATCGCTTAGGCGAACATGTATTTTTCGATACATGACTGACGTGACAGATTTTTTTTCCTGTAACAGGTTGTTATTTCTTTCTGCAGTAGACCAGTTTTTATCCAAGGCTATAGAGCCCGGTCTGTCCTGCTATTTACCCATTACTCAAAAAGAGGAATCATACCTTTCCCAAGGATATTAGCAAGTAAGTGAATGTAATGGATTTGACTGAAATTCAAACTCGGCTCTCCGATTCCTCAATCCGAGCCGCTATCCATACGTACGAGACGTTTTAAATTTGTCTGAAAATCAGTTCAATTACCCGTTTCTTTTTGGTAAATTCATCGATCACTTTTGCTATAAGATATTGTTATGGGACCTTACGCATAATAACTTAATGGACTGCGCCATACATAGTAAATACTGCGCCTCAAGAGGAAGCTGAGTTCAGTCCGAAGTCGGGCGACCAGCTGACTGGCTGATCGGTTGAACTCTCTGCCTCGGGCGGGAGGAACCTAAACGAGGCTACGCCGAAGGGCGGAGTCTCTTTCGGGAGGTAAACCGAACTCAAACCCGTTTATACGGGTTCATATTTTTTGGCCGATTCCACGGGCTCGAAGATGCCACGTTAAAACCGGCCTTTGTGCCACACGATGCCCCCGTGGGGCGTGACTAAATACTATTCAGTCTGAAGTCGGGCGACCGGTTGACCGGCTGATCGGTTGAACTCTGCTTCGGCGGGGAGGAACCAGGAACGAGGCTCGAAGGGCGGAGTCTCTTCGAGGAGTTGAACTGAACCGAACCCGTTTATACGGGGTTCCTGTTTGCATATTTCTGCCGAGCTCACGGGCTCGGAGATCCCACGTTAAACCGGCCTTGTGCCACATGATGTCCTCGTGTGGTGGGTGTGACTAAATACTGTTCAGTCTGAAGTCTGGAGTGAAGTCCGTCAGGAGTCTGTCAGTCACTCAGAGCGAGCGAGTCAGTCAGTCGAGTCAGAGGCAGTCTGAAACAGAGTCGCGTTCAGACAATTACTACTAAACCTGATTGTTCGTACTAACACTTCTACTTCTTTGTATATATTCCTGTTTGTAATACATCTGTGTTATTCCATATCCGTATTCGAGTTCTTCTTTATTGATTCTACCTTGGACTATCACCGTGGTACAAGGAACCGAATATATATCAACATTTTCTTGAGAAGGTTTCTACTCATGGGAATGAAGACCAATGTACTCAGTTTCTCTTTACTTTGAGAACAACTCATACAATTACTTACTCACTTTAATGTATAAACGATTCTCTAACAGAAAGCAGGTGTTGCTGATGCAGGCAGAATCAGATGTAGTAATTATGTCACTTCTCTCAGACTCTGGTTTAGTTCAAGTTCTCATTATTAGGTCTCCGACTTCTTGTATGCTTGATGCTTGCTTTGCAAAATCTACACCGTTAAGTGATTTCGGCTCTTATTCCAATCCATCCAAATCAAATATGTTTTTATTTATTTATTTTTATGTCATCAAAGCTGTAATAGAATTGTTCAAAGTGCAATAGCCGGTAGCTGCCTGCGTGTTCTTATGTTAACAAAATAACAGATATTGGAAGGAAAATAATTTCTTCAGAATGGGATATCCCGTCATGCATTGATATTGTTCATAATACTTAGAATGAAAATGACGATGAAAATCTATGCTGTCCACATTGTTTTGATTTTCAGTTCAAGCTTTGGCTTCAATATTACGGGCATCTCTTTGATGCTTCCCCTTGGAAATATCTGAAAAGTAGAGAGTAAATTGAGCTAATTGAATTTTACCATACCGTAGCAGAATAAAACGCGAAAAATCTGGGTTATGATTTTTCTTAAAGTATCGAAACTTTATTTGAACGAGAAATCTGTATTAGTTAATATTTTATTTAAAAATAGTTTGAAAAAAATAATCATAAATATTTAAATTTCAATGCATTGGAATGAATAAAAGAATGAAAAAAAAAATCCTTTCTTACACACAAAATATAAACTTTTCTAGGTAATGATTTTCGTTCCAAGTGTGGACTGGACATGAAGAAGATGTTTGATAGTGGTCACATGACTGACTCCGGGACTTAAAAAAGAAAACATAATATTCTCCATGGGTTAAATCTTTTTAAAAACAATGTCAAACAGAAAATATCGATGGTTCGCCTGACATTTCAGTATGTATTATTCATACCGAATAATCGTACGAAATAAACCAGAATTAACTATAAAAAAAAAACAAAAACAAAAAAGACTTGCAGATTAAATATCCATTACTCGTCTAAACCTGTCCAGCTCTATGAGAAAAGCTTTAAGTCCTTTGAATCGGCAAGTCTTTGATCTTAGCCACATGGGGCAATTAAAAACACGAATGTTCCGGGAAAAAATATGTTGAGAGCAGTAACATGGCTTGATATGACTGGAAGGCAACCAGAGAAAAACAGATTTTTTACAACTCTGCCTTTCTATGAATTTCACTCATTGACCTCTATTTTATTTTATTTTTTTCGTCCTCTTTGCTCAAAGGGAATACAAGAGCAGCTTTCTTTACTTACACATCTTTAACAATATTGCGCTTGTTTACAATTTACGATATGAAATGAAGGAATGGAAAATACAAAAATATCACAAGCAGAATGAGGATAGTGACAAATCAATAATTAATTTTATATTACACTGACATTTAAATAAGGTTTTAGTACATATTTTATACACAGGGTCGACCCTGATATATATATATATATATATATATATATATATATATATATATATATATATATATATATATATTGTATCGAAAAATGTTGTGTGTTCAATTTTCATTGAATGCGACAGACAGGCTACTTCTAAGACGTGAACAAAATTAAATATGACAAATATTATTTACGAAATTTAATGTACATTAATGATGAAATGTATTCCTGATCAATCAAGATTAGTAAATAATTATATAGGCCATGCATGTTTGACACGAAGACAATAGTTCAATTAGGTATCATTTAAATACTCATGGAGATCTACCGCTTTCTATTCGTAACATACTTGTTAACAACGCAAATATAATAGCATCATCTATCTGCTAAAAAGGTTAAAAATAATGGAAGACTTAATAATAAAAACAGCAAAAACGCTTAATAATATCTACTATGAACATGGACACAATGTCTTGATGTGTTTTGAAATGAACGTATATATATATATATATATATATATATATATATATATATATATAAAGTGAACATTGAAGAAATCACTCCGAGGCGACAGGCTCTTTCATGTTGGACGCAATCGTCAGGCGGCGAATGCTGGATTTTTCCTCGGCTATTTATATATATGGGTCATTGGTGCATTGTGGGTAATCTATTCTATGTTATTTGCAGTGGGAACGGCTTGTTTGTTTATTTATTTGTTTGGGTTAATTTATTTTACTTGTTTATCATTTTCATTGTTTATTATTTATTCTTTTCTTTTTTTGATGATTTATTAACGTAGTAAAAAAATTGGTGCGGAGGGATTTGCTTAGGTTGCTTATTTAATACTTTGTTTTCGTCTGGGAAAATAATTAAAGCTATTTATTCGTCCAATGTTTAGATTGCTTGCCGTAGTCTATTCTGTTATTTTGGCGGGTGTACAGTTTTTAATTTATTTTTATTGATTATTTTTTACTTGTTTTTGCTTATTTATGCTTATTTTTATTAGTTCCAACGGTTATTTCAGCCAGGGCGATTTGTTAATTTCTTTATTTATTTATTTCGATTAATTTTTATTAGTTTTTTTTATTTATTTACTTATTTTTTATTTTGTATATTTTTATTTATTCTATTTGGTTTTCGATTTTTTTATCGATATATAGCAGTTATAGCTATTTTTACGTTCAATTTTTGGATTGGTTGTAGTAGTCTGTTCTGACGGTTGGTGGAATTGGTTTATTAATTTGTGTATTATTATTTATTTTATTTATTTATTTGACTGATTGTTTTTACTTGTTTTTATGTATTTTATTTTGTTTATTCTATTTCGTCTATTCTAAAGGGAGTGGTTTGTTAATTTGTGTATTATTTGTTTGCGTTAATTTATTTCACTTTTTTTATATCATAATGTTTATTTGTATTTATTCATTTAAGTTTTGGATTCGTAAGTAACGTAGTAAAAATTTATTTTGATGTCTGCATTTTGAGATGAGCTCAGATCGTTTATTTAGCAATTTATTTGGGTCTGGGAAGGTAATAATAGCTATGTTTTCCTCTTAGCAAAGTTTGCAGGATTTTGTTTTATTCTTGTAGGCTGATGATCTTTTCATTATTTTCCATGATATTTTTGGTGTGATTTGTGTTTTGTTTTTAATTACCTTGATGTACTTGGAAAGCATTACACTGTTCGCGTATTTACTATTTGTGAAATGTGTTTTGAGTGCATAGTTTCTTTATTTCTAGGGTCCTTCAGTTACTCCAATGCGTAATTTTCCTTCATTATCTGGTTATTTTACCGTGGCTTGTTATATTACGTTGTTATGTAAGCAATTACCGTTTAAGGGACATTCATTCTTTATTCTACAGTTACACGTGGGTTTAATTTGTTCGGGTGGTTTGTTGATAGTTTTCCTGTTTTATTATTTGTGTCATGTTCTCGGTGCTGCTTTTTACAGTGTTTTATTGAATATTTTGTGTAGAGTGCTTGATTCCGGGGAGTGTTTGTTTAGGAGTTTGAAGGAGTTGTTTGAAGTTTTTGCAAAACCCAGAAGCAGCAGTTTGATGTTTGATGTTTGATATTTCTCAGTCAGTTTGATGTTTATTGCAATCGTCAGGACAACAAACATGAGAACATTTGTTGTTGACCCTCACTATCGACTTCACACACACACACACAGAGATATATATATATATATATATATACACACACACACACACACACACACATATATATATATATATATATATATATATATATATATATATATATATATATATATAAAACTATTATGTACATTTTTGTAACTTTGTATAATATTTATGCATTACACACTCAATCTTTATTCGGTAAAAATTTCATTGCTAATCATGCATTACCTTTTAAGTAATACCTATATTTATATCTTTGTTTTTTCCGTTCCTTATATTATGGGGACACTATATACATATATATATATATATATATATATATATATATATATATATATATATATATATATATATGTAGTATAATATGCCCAGATAGATAGTTATATTGGAGTCCACATACATTATTTTCAACAGCCTTGACCGAAAGCACAGTAGAAAAATAATATCTATTGCTTAAAATATTAGAGAATGCAAATTGTTGAGTGGAATGCTATGCAAAGAATCTTTGAGCAGAGAACGCAATTTCCTTTTAGAATCAAAAAGGTATTTCATCATTTGAAAGTTTTCTCTTTAGATTTTTATTAAAAAAAAGAACCTCTGCCTTTAGCGCTTAAAATATTTTCTCATTAATTTGACAAGATTCCTTTTATACCTCATCAATAACCATTTTGTTCACCTATGTTCTTCTATATTTAAATGACTAAACTTATCCTTAACAAACCTAAATAAAGATTTTTATTCCTGGCTTCATATTCTCCAAGATGCTTTTGCTACACGAATCGAATGTGAACTAAGTATTTAATTATGATATATAACTTGAATTCTTCTTGATTGGTTACCTACCCGAGAGGCGCACATTGTCAATCGGCTAATGCATCTTTTATTATGATTATCATAGACTGACATTCGGAACGACAATTTTAGAGGCTTTTCTCTGTCGGTTGCAGGCTTTTACGTTTCTTATGAGATTCATATGGGAGAGACATGCTTTTTCAGAACGACTGAAGGAGAATATCTGACAGTCATCGAAAGCTCCGGCTTCAGTGAGGTGTCATTTTACTTCGCTTTTTGTGAGAGCATAAATCAACGCATCTACAGGGTGCCCAGTAAAAAAAAAAGGTAAATTCACACAGATATGACACAACCGTTAAAAACTGGTGACGACTGATGTGACAGAAAAATTCGGGAAGAATTTCTGCACATTTAAGTGATCTCCACGTTGGATATTCTTCCTTTGAAATGTACGATCACTTGACACTCAAACTCAGCGAGTTGTTTAGACATATGCGAAGGACAAAACGAAATACAAAATTTGTCTTCAAATAATTTATTAATTAACGAATCACAAGATCGAGTAGCGACTAAAGAATTATAAAAGAACCAGTCAGATTTAAGTAATTACACGAGAGTCGAATAATTACTTAAGGTCATGAATATTCAAGAAATTTATTCAAGGTTATTCAAGGTTAATTAATTCTGAAAGATAAAGCAGAGATAACAAATTTTACACAGTTTTACTGGGCACCATCTATACCAGCATGTTTGCTGCACCAGATGAGAGTCCATTTCAAGAAGTCTTTCCTGGTTGCTGCATGTCATCTCACATCCTACGCATTTTCTGTTTGTCGTATTTCTCTTCCATTTCCTATATATATATATATATATATATATATATATATATATATATATATATATATATTATTATTATTATTATTATTATTTTATAAGTAGTAGAGATAATTCCAAAGAAGATACAAATTCAAAGAGTCTCAGTATATATATATATATATATATATATATATATATATATATATATTCACACATATATGAAAGAAAATACAGAAAAAAACAAAATTTGAATATGCATTATTCAAATGTTAAAAATAAAGTCGACGTCGGACGTTTGGTTTTATTTAAGACCATCTTCATGGACATTTTCATTTAAACATAATTAACATTATAACTTATAACAATTTAACACAAAAGACGATGGACATAAGAGCCCAACTAATTCAAACAGATAACTGAAATTTTTATACAGATCAGCGTTCTGTTTAAATATGATCACGTAGTCGTCTCGTGGGCGATGTTAATAAGACGTATTCGAAGATGATTTCAAAATTAAAATATCAAAACTCGATTGAAAAAATTTTTATAAAAAGTTAAAGAAATCTCTTCCGTTGATGTTGGAATACGTAGTGAAACAATTGGTTCTTATATCTTCAACAAGCTTGAAAGTCCTTCCCGTTACAATGCAAATCCAAAAATGAATGGAATTTTTATCGAACTGTTTTTTAGAACTGTTGCATCGTTTTTGAAATCATTCAAAAAATTTTGTTTTTTCTGTATTTTTCTTTCATACTGTCGGATTTATATCCATATATTTGCTTACAAATTTGTCTACTGAAAATACAAACCTGAACTTACTTTATAACGTGGAAGATTTCAAGCTTGGACGAGAATAATAGATCAAGTAAGGAATGGAATTTTTATCGAACTGTTTTTAGAACTCTTGCATCGTTTTTGAAATCATTTTTGGATTTGCATTGTAACGGGAAGGACTTTGAAGCTTGTTGAAGATATAAGAACCAATTGTTTCACTACGTATTCCAACATCAACGGAAGAGATTTCTTTTAACTTTTTATAAAAATTTTTCAATAGACTTTTGATATTTTAATTTTGAAATCATCTTCGAATACGTCTTAACAACATCGCCCACGTGACGACTACGTGATCATATTTAAACAGAACGCTGATCTGTATAAAATTTCAGTTATCTGTTTGAATTAGGGCTCTTATGTCCATCGTCTTTGTGTTAAATTGTTATAAGTTATAATGTTAATTATGTTTAAATGAAAATGTCCATGAAGATGGTCTTAAATAGTCCGACCGACTTTAACGTCGAATTGCATATCGAACGTTTTTTCTTTCATACTGTCGTGGATTTATATATATATATATATATATATATATATATAGAATTTTATTTTTTATATATTTTGAATAATTATACATATTATATATATATTTATATATATATATATTTATATATTATATATATATATATTATATATATAAATATATTAAAAAATATATTTTTAAATAAATGTTTGACGTTGTTTATTTTTAATTTGTTTCATCGACAAGTACGGAGTTGTTTTTAAGACAAATGCTCTGTTTATTGTAAACAAAAAAGTATTAAATAACATTTACCGTCAAAGCCTGAATGTCTGAGAAATTTTCATAAAGAATTTTTTAAATCTTGTTCTAAAAAATTTATAAAAAATATGTCTTTAACTAAATTCGAACCTGTCCATTTCTTAATATAATTTTATATGGTTTGGTTTGTTTTTTTTATACCTTCTGAGACTTTTCGTTTGCCTTATTATTTTCGTTGACCCTACAAAGAACCAAGATTTTTTCTGAATTTGAAAGTAGACAGGTAAGTTTTACTTTATTCGAATTTATATTATATGCTCTTATGAATTGACAACTTATTTTCCAATGTAAATATTTTATGGAATCTCGTATATATATATATATATATATATATATATATATATATATATATATATATATAAGTTACGAAGAACTTGTAAACTGAATGGGTATTAAGGAATGTAAGCCAATGTGAATAAAGCTAATATTTAATGAAAAAACGTCTTAAAGGTACCATTATAATTTAACCAAATCCTTTTAATGGATCATCAGGTAACAATTCCAACAAAGAAAATGAAAGGAAAAAAATTTATTTATTGATAGTTGTAAATAGATAGGTTATTAAAATTTATATTTCTCTTAAGCATCTTTTTATATTGGGGGTAGGATATCTAAATGACCTATTTAGATGGTTAATTTAACGGAAATGATATATAGGAATGGGAATGGGGGAAAAGAAAAGGAAAAATGTAAAGGAAAAAATTATATTTAAAGATATATCTAAATGTTTGAGGGGCAAAAATTTAGATGTCTAAAAGCCTGTAATTTTGTTTTAAAAAATTATGTAAAAGATAGATTTAATTTTTGATAGTAAATAGATTTCTAAAAAGGATGAATGTTATCAATTTAAACATTTAATTTTTTTAAGTAAATAGTTTAGGGACTTAAATAAATAACTAACTATTTTTTTTTAGCACATGAGGATTTAATAAGTTAACTACTATTTTATTAGCACATTTATCGAGAAACATATTAAAGAAATATTTAAAATTATAATAGTTTATTTACCCGACCAATTGTACTTTCATAATATTGTAAAAATTTTTGGTAACAATAACATCTATATTAGTTTACTTTTAAATCTAATTTATGAATGTAATTTTTCTTTATTATTATATGGGTAAACTTAATTAAGGTTTAGGTTTCATTATTTAATAATATTTGAGGGTAATATTAAAGATTTTGTTTTCTTCTTATATGTATCTCACAAACATATACATGCAAATCCATATATACATACGTCCATTTACATGTGCAAATACACACAGAGACACACGTACAACAATATATACAAATGTTCATCCATCGTCATACATAAATTACATATACACACATATATTTCTCAATCATTACCTATATTTTAACGTTTGAAATTTATTTAGATTTTAGTTTGATTTTATTGTTAAAGTTTAAATTTAGGTGACTTCTGAAGTGCTTCATTATTAAAGGGATTTCGTTAATATTATTATTACTATTAATACTTAAAGAGTAGTATATTTAAATTTAAATTATCAATTTTAAGATGAAACTCCCTCAAGAAGATAAAAATACACTCTCAAAATTCTAATTATAGAACATTAAAAGAGAAAGTGATACTAAATATTAAAAAGAGCAATTTTAAAATACCAAGAGAATGACCCAAGTACTTCCATTTAAAAATATTCCATACACGTATACACACACACACACACACACACACACACACACACACACACACACACACACACACACATATATATATATATATATATATATATATATATATACATATCTATTTATCTAGTTATCAATCATCTATCTAAATATCTATCCATCTATATATACATATATACATATAGGTATACTCATATACATATACACACCCTTATATACATATACAACCATATATACACATACACACACATATATACATAAATACATACATACCTACACACGATTATATACAAAAAAAGCATATAAAAGAATTCTACCCATAACTATCCACGCATGCATATGTATTTATATTACAATGTTATACATCTAATCACAAATATATTACAAATATTAATTCTAAGGTATATACATCTACGTACATATACTGATTACAAGTAAATTAATATTCAAAATACTACACATATATAAATACATACATAAATTAATATACAAAATACTACACATATATAAATACTTACATATATATATATATATATATATATATATTTAAAAGAAAAATGACCACTTTAAGGTTCCATTATAATAATTTATTTCACCAGAGCCCTTTCAAAAGAACACCGGATCATCAGATAGCACTTCCAAAAGATGAAACGAAAAATAAATATGTATGTGTGTGTGTGTGCCCGTTTGCATGCATCTCTGTGTGTAAAATATTTGAAGTTGTAGAAATTTAATCATGAAAGAATTACATAAATCTTTATACAATTTGTAGACGTATACAGTGGCAAGTCTCATTTAATGTAGTGTTTAAAACAAATACATTGTAATTCGTCAAATAATATTTCGAAAATATAATAGCACCAATGCAATCTCCATATTATATTTTATCGGATTAAATTTTAATCGTGTGTCTTTGACTTCGATTGTCACAACCAACGTGGTGCATATCCTGAAGATTTATTATACATTTCACTTTTCTGTAAAATATTTATTTAACTATTTCGATGCGAAATTTCTACGATTTCTCGTCAAATGTTTCGCAGTGAATATTTTAATTTCAGTATTTCATACTAACATCTTGTTTAAATTTTGGGCCCATAAACTTTGTAGATATTGTTTTTGAAAGTGTCTGTTACTTAGAGAAAATCTTTTTCCTATTTTGTTTATGTCAAGTGCATAATAACTGATTAGTTTCCATGATTTTTGTTACAATGTAAGGCATCGTACAAAATCGAACAAAATTCGTTTAAGATTCACACCGATTTAAAAAAAATGACTCATTCTTTATAAATACTCCTTTTTGAAAGTGTAATCTAATTACACCTTATTTTAATCTGGTTTCGGTGTAAATTTCCTCACACGGCTTAGCAATTTTTCTCTCTGCAAGACAGACACACAATGGTACTCACATATGCTTTCATCTAACACAATGTTTTGTAGACAATTTCTGAAATTATTTATCACTTGTTCTTTTAGTGCCGACGAATTCTGAAAAGAGAAATAAAAAAAATAAAAAATTCTATTCACGGGAAGGAAAGTAATTTTGTTGGCAAAATTTCTGCCAACCCTTAAATAGACAAATTTTATTTAATAAAACACAAAAGAAACTGTTTAAAAATATAATTGACTTTCTTCGATGATATTTTATAAGACGGATCAATCAATAATATGTTCCATTTTTAAAACCAACCAATAATTTTGTAGCGTTTAACAAAAATGTTTTTTACATTTTAAAATTAAAGAAAAAATATCCTTCTGCCAATAAATCGATAAATTTATTTTAAGTACTATATTAAAAAAATGATTTAGTAAAACCACGACAAATATATTACTTAAATTTCAAATTTAATTGTTTTTCGTCTATGTGCCGTGTCACTTTGGAACGTTGGCGAAATTTCACAATTTGGAGTATTTAATAACTGTTGTATTTTTGCCATTTCCCCAAACGTTGATCTGCCATCCATTCACTTAAGCTCACCAGGTAGTTTATCCGGTTGCTTTTCGTTGTATAGCTTATTTGAATATGCCCTGTGAGTATCAAATATATCAAGACCTCTTTCCTCATTATGTGCACTGAAGTCAAATAGAAGTGTCCTTTGCGTTGCATTTATCTATAAATGTTGTCCTTGGTGACATGTTCGGTCCGTGTTATTCTCAGCATCCTTCTGTAGAACAACATTTTTGTTGTTTCATGTCGCTTCTTCATCTCTGAAGAAATTACTCAACATTGTATGGCATGGGAAAATACCGATATTAAATAACTGTACAAATTAAATTAAAGACATTAGTTCCATTTCATCCTCAAGCCAATTTTGGAGTCTCCAAAATTCGCTTGAGGATGAAATGGAACTAATGTCTTTAATTTAATCGCAAAATTAAATTCGTGGCTTTTAGCTTCCATTTTTGAAACATGGTTAGAACTGTGTAGCAAAAAAAAACATTTTAAATCAATTAATTTATATATATATATATATATATATATATATATATATATATATATATATATATATATATATATAGAGAGAGAGAGAGAGAGAGAGAGAGAGAGAGAGAGAGAGAGAAAGAGAAAGAGATAAAGAGAAAGAAAAAGAATATTTACTTTGTCGTTCAAACAGATACATTTAACCGGGTTCAAATCCATGGTGTTTTCATTCCAAATGAAAACAATATTCCAAATGCTGATTTTCTAATTACCTATTTTTTTCGTTTTTTTTTTTTTTAAAGAAACTTACCAATGAGAAAATTGACTTACAACAATTTTCTACACCTTGTTTCCTCGACATATTATATTCCTGCTTTAACGAACTTGCTCAGTAGGGATCAAAGACCTGGGATAAATATATTTTACACCCAGGCGATATGACTCCATTTGTATATTGTACTTATTTTGCATTCTTTATTGAAAGAACAATCAAAACTTAATGTAAGCTCCGAAAACAAATGTTATGAACTTATCAATTAAACAAAATGGTTGGCCTGTGTTTTCATTGATATTTCTTTAAGCATAGCTTCGAAGAACATCTGAACAGACAAAGGGGCAAGAAACTTGGTCGTACGCCAATTTTACATGTATCGTTAAGGTGGTGGAAAACTTGCAGAGGGGAATTAACAAGAGATAGATGATAAGAGACATCCATTAGACATGACAGCTGGAACTAGAACACTCGATCCCAGTGAGCGAAATAAAGGGTTCAGTTCGACATTCCAACCACCTGAAGAAGGCAGTAGCGTACAACGGCCGAAACATTTTAATAAATATGGAGACAAAGATGAGGACAATAGTCCGAATAATGTAAATAGAGCACATAATATCTCATCTCAGAAATATAGACAGATACTTAATGACTAGAAATGTCTGAATGTCAACGAAGGAGATGGAATAGTGCATAACCAAATGAAGGAGAAAATAAGAA
Organism: Acanthosepion pharaonis; assembly: GCA_903632075.3. Classification (NCBI taxonomy): domain Eukaryota; kingdom Metazoa; phylum Mollusca; class Cephalopoda; order Sepiida; family Sepiidae; genus Acanthosepion; species Acanthosepion pharaonis. Next base: position 2,973,722 of record CAHIKZ030004056.1, read on the forward strand.
ACGTGTACTCATGGCGTGTACCTCTGATGTCAAATACCGAGTTGAATTCACAAAACAGAATATTAGACATAAACACTTTAACAGTACCTGTGGTGTAATACAGTTTTAACATCGTTTGTTGTGCCATAGCCCACATTAAACGAATGAGTATCAAAAAGAGAAAGCTTCTCACTCGCCACCACATACATTATCCTAAGGCTGTTGTTGATCGTTTGTATGTGTCCAGATGGGGAGGAGGCAGAGTATGAATTCAAGCAGAACTGTGTTACAAAACCACATCAGTCGGTTTTCAAAATTATCTAGAAAACGGATTAAACCAGGAATTAAAAACAAAACCATCATTTGATAATCTGTTTTCTGTCCGTGGTTACATTGACTGCTCAGCATATCAAGTCGGCATGTTGTACCTATCAAGTTTACAAGATAATCGATAATTCTTCAGTTTTTCTATAGTATTATATACATTTATACTATTTACATTGTCCGCATCTTAGTTATCGTATTCACGACGTTTCGACAGTTGTGTTCTCCGGCTTTCTTCTATTGATTGGATTTTCCAGGTTAACCATTTATTTCGTCTACCAGGGAAGAGTGTTCTAGTTCCACGTGCCATGCCTCTTCTGGATATCCCAGCATCAGTTATCTCTCTTTTAACTTAACTCTCGAAGTTTTTATTCATCTTTATTGTAGCAAAGGTATTGAAATCAAAACTCTTGGGGTCACGTCGCTGGATTACTTCAACTATTGCTTTTATCCAATGTGCCATTTGTCGTTGAGTAATTCAACCACTAAGCAATAATTTCTTTCTCTCTTTCTTTCTATTCAACCAACGCCTTTAACCACTGGGATATGTGATCTTGAGAGAGAAAACAGATACTGAAATATCTGGAAGAGGCATAGCGATTAATACGGGAATATCTGGAAGAGGCATGGCGCGTAATACTGAAATATCTGGAAGAGGAATGGTGAGTAATACTGAGAAATCTGAAAGAAGCATGTCACGTAATACTGAAATATCTGGAAGAAGCATGGCGCGTAATACTGAGATATCTGGAAGAGGAATGGTGAGTAATACTGAGATATTTGGAAAAAGCAAGGCGCGTAATACTGAGATATCTGGAAGAAGCATGTCACATAATACTGAAATATCTAGAGGAGGCATGGCGCGTAATATTGAGATATCTGGAAGGGGCATGGCGGGTAATACTGAAATATCTGGAGGAGGCATGGCACGTAATACTGAAATATCTAGAGGAGGCATGGCGCGTAATACTGAGATATCTGTAAAAGGCGTGGCACATAATACTGAGATATCTGGAAGAGGCATGGCACGTAATATTGAGATAGCTGGAAGAGGAATGATGCGTCATACTGAAATATCTGGAAAAGGCATGGCACGTAATAATCCTTTCTAATTCTCAACCTAGCTTGTTGATGTTCAGTTGATATTCATCAAGGAAGGCAGAGTAGTTATTTTTTACCCATATACTTTCGATCTCCTTCGAGATCATCGTCAGACAAACCTATTGTAACTCTAATCATTGTGATGCTGATATTTGAAAACAAGCAAGAACGCATTTTAAATTCATCACTTGTAGGCATGGTGTTTTTCTAAACATTCGTCTAAATGTAAGGGAACTACCCAGATTTAGCAGAAATGCAAAATACCATTAAATGTTGGTCAAATGCACTTCCAAACTTTGCTGCTACACTCATAGGTAAATTTTTTTCAGTGTTGGTTATTTGCTTTTTATATAGAATATCTTTCTTGTGTTAAAAATCCGATTATAGTCTCTTGCTGAATTTCAGCTTTCAAGAAGCTGATTACAGATCTAGAAAAGATTATTATAAAAATACTATTTAATAAATCATGTTTTAATACATTTTTGTTGCTTATACATATATATATATATATATATATATATATATATATATATATATATATATATATCGAGATCGGAAAAAAAACTAATTTTAAATCCCTTTGTTATTCTTAAGATACGCACGCTTTTCTATCCTCCCATACATTTAAGGTAAATATTTGCTTTTCTTCTTCTTTTCTGCATACATTTATAATACACTTGCATTCCCGTTCCTTTCTGTTCTTTTCTTCATCCATCTTTTTTTCTTCTTCTTTTTTCTCTATACCCTCTTTCTTTCTATTACACTCAATGTCATGTTTTTCGATTGTCATGTGCCCCTTAATTTATTTTTGAAAAATAATTATGTAGCGTTCTTTGTGTTTTTTTTTTTAAATAAAGCGTTAAGGTGATCATTTTTAAAAATATCGCCCGAAGAGACCATCAGATCGAAACCAAGATCGCGTATTTTAATAAACCTCCTGATTTTTAAAGTTATATTATATATATATATATATATATATATATATATATATATATATATATATATATATGAATAATTTGCACAAATTTATAATGAATTGTCAATATGGAGAACGCATAGATACAAAACAAAACTTTCATTTATTTTCTACCTATCCTGATGATTTTCTGTCTCTAAACTAGACACATAAAACAAAGAACATAAAATGTTAAAAACAGATCACTCCGTTTTTTTTTTCTTTTTTGTCACGAGCAACGACAGCTTGTGAAAAATAAGTGATCTCATTTTTTAAATATACTCACAAATATACACACAGTTCACTTTTTCTTCTCCGATCTGATGATGCCCGAAATGGGCGAAATGCATTATCGGTTATTTTTTCGAAACCTAACACTGCCGAGATTATTTCCTATATATATATATATATATATATATATATATATATATATATATATATTAATGATTAGGAATAATACAAACAAAATTTGTCACTGAACTGATTGATGTTATATTCTTATTATAGTGGAACACACCTATTCTATAGTTAATAGACTCTCCCACCTATAATAAGTAAGAGTAACGAGTCGGTGAGTCGGTTGGTCAGTTAGTCGAATACTAAAGTATCAGCGACCACAACTAGATTACTCTGCGTAATACCTATTATATCAAGTTCCTAACGTCTTGTACAAATAGAAGCCTCCAATGTGAAATCACTCCACAACAATTATTTGGCGACGAAGATGAGATTATGAGACCTCAACAATTCTGAAGCTCGATTCAAAAATTTCGTAAATGAACTTTTAGGGAATTGTTGTATCCGCTTTAACAAGTGACTCCAGTTTGTCTCACTTTTTATCTATATATTACTTATAGTTTTTATTAATAATACATGTACAAAGCATAGGATGTTGTGGAGAGTCATGATCGCCCCCGTTATAAAGAAGTAATAAAATTAGGAATAAGTGATAAATATTGCTCTAAGGCTCTATTTTCTCTTGTAAATTTTAATATTATTCCAGTACTACTACGGTCCATTTTTATGTTTATTTCATCTCATATTCTAATCAGGATAATGCCGGAAAAAGTTTTTTATAAATTTCTAAAATAATTGAGCCCACAATACTTATTAACTCACTCTCTCTCTCTCTCTCTCCCTTGTCTTTCTCTTTTTCTCTATATATATATATATATATATATATATATATATATATATATATATATATATATTGTTGTATTTACAGACTGCAGGTTTTCCAATATTAGCCCGTAATCCAATTTCCGGGCCCAACAGCGCTGGAGGAGGTCCTGACGGCTATTCAAAATTCAAAAGCAATGTAAAAATATCTATATTTTTTTTCAGTCCGTATCAAACAGGTATGGGGAAATTATAGCGAGTATATTAAATTTAACGAGATATTTTTTTTTCTTACCTATTGTTGTACGGCAGAATAAGTGTTGCTATAAAAAGATAGCTTTCCCGTGTCTCCATTCATCCTATTACTCTCACGTGCGCCAGAGCAAATTTGTCGAGCGTTGTTGAAAGGTTCGATTCACTGTGTCGTCATCGATCCAGGACCAAAGCAAGTTAAGCGAATGTAAATCTGAGCGGCTATCCAATTATTGGAGACTCGTTTCCCATGAGTTCAATCGTTACAATTCGGGCCTGTGGGATAATCTCCACTTGGTTTGCCAATATGCCGGTAGGAGGTGCTTTTAAACAACTATAAACACGCGACACTGCCTGTTTCTTTCTCTTTTTGTTTCTTTCATTCGGCCATCTGTATTGTCAATACCAACACAGGACTTGTTCCTGGTTATGGGATATCTTAGAACATTTTCACACACTCATAGATATAAACACAATATCCAATAACTATTTTTAATTTTCTTTATGTATTTAACCGTATAATATGCTAAAAAGGTTAACAATATATTATAATGAAAACATTACTGTAGATAAAAAGCAAGTTAGGAGATCGTCTAAAGATAAAGCAAGAAATCACAACATTGAAAATATTCTGCATGTTTCCAGTAAGAAAAAAAAAACATCAAAAAAATCAAATCAGACACCATTTTATAAAAAAAAACAATAAGTATAGTCAAACATCTTCTTCGTTATGCTCTGACCCTGCAAGTCTAGAGCGGTCATGGCCTTGCACATGTTCCTGTCCTTTGTAGCTCTAAGTATTGAAACCATTTACAAATATCATTACATGAGTTATTCGTAGTTATATTCTACCCGGCACAGTGGATAAAGGCGTTAGATCCAGTGAGAGGACCCAAAGAGTGTGAGTTCAATACCTGGTTAAGGCGGTGGAGAACTTGGAGAGGAGAATTAACAATCGATAAGTGATAACAGACATCCATTAGACATGACACGTGGAACTAGAACACTCTATCCCAGCGAGCGAAATAAATGGTTCAGTTCGACATTCTAACCAACTGAAGAAGGTCGGCGCGTACAACGGCCGAAACATTGTGATAAATATGTCAATAAATTTGGGGACAATGGTCCGAATAATGTAAATAGTGTACATAATATCTTATCTCAGAAATATAGACAGATACTTAATGACTAGAAATGTCTGAATGTTCAGATGGGGAGGAGGCAGAGTATGAGTTCAAGCAGAACTGTCTTACAAAACAACATTAATTGGTTTTCAAAGCTATCTAGAAATAGCAGAAGACTTGATGATGATCTGTGTCAAAGAACATCAAAGAGATAAGACGATAATAAGTTGAAGGGTTTCTTTAATATTATAAAATGTTTTATTGATGATATCGTTATGGATTTCGGATTAGATAAATATGCAAAATAGCATTCAAGAAATAGAGGATTACAGAATCACACTCAATAAATCTAGATTAAAAAGATGAAACAAGAAGAAACATATAAATACCTGGGAGTGAGAGAAGGAGATGGGATATAGCATACACAAACAACGGATAAAGTAAGAAAGAAATACTACAGACATCTGCGTCTGGTGTTAAATATCGATTTGAATTTACAAAACAGTATATGAGCTATAGAAATTTTAGCTATCCCTTTGGTGCAGTCCAGTTTCAAAATCATTAATTGGACCCTAACTGAGATTAAGAGAATTGATGTGAAAACGAGAAAGCGTCACCTCATTCATCCTAAGGGTGATGTCGACCATCTGCATATGCCCAGATCCGAAGGAGGCGCAGGTTAGTTCAACTAGAACTTTCTTACACAAAAATTGGTCTTCAGTGATTCCTTTAGAATACTGCATGATGTTCTGTGTCAATATACATGAAAGAAATAAGAAACTTTATTCAGTATTTATCACTTAATAAAGCCAAGAAATTCAAAAATGGAATTTTCAGTGGGTTAAGAAGTGCAAATAAGCCATAATACACTAACTGCATCGGCAGATATCATAAAAAAGAAAATATAAGTAAATGCAATGTACCAAATGCAGAAACGATAAGGGGATAAGTTTCTTAATGGACAGTAATCTGCGCATACCAAACAAGCTGATGTAGAGAGATCCCGTACCCATCAGTGTTTACATAGTGCAGGGTTAAAAGCTGAAACCCAAGGTTTTATTCTTGCTGCATAGGACTTGCTAACTAGGAATAACCAAGCACAAATACTGAAACATTGTGTTTAAGCGAAAGTCAGATTCTGTGTTAAATATCTAGAAACAATCAGTTTTCAAAGATACCTCGAAACTACAGAAGACTAGATGATGTTCTGTGTCAAAGAACATGAAAGAAGTAAGTAACTTTATTCAGTAATAAAGGAAGCCAACAATTTCAAAAGAGAAATTCGAGTGGGTAAAGAAGCGCAAATAAATCATAATACACTGACTGCATCAGCAAAGAACCGAAAAAAGTGGTTACGTAGTGCAGGTTTAAAAGAGCCAGCAGCCACTGTCTTGACCCAGGGTAAGAATACCTCTACAAGGCACTTCATGAAGTGCTCCGTGTTGAGTCGGAGGCACTCACGGGAGTTCTTTTCTTATTAGAACGGTCAGAGGGAGTCTTCCGAGTTGTACCGGTGTAATTACCATTAGTCTCATACAACCCTTTCCGTATCCTTTGCTCTGTCCTCATATTGGCATCCAAACAATGTTCGTATTAGACCTACTGGCACAAATGCCAAGCAGTAAAAGAAGCCGTTTCCAAATTTCAGGCAAAGTGAATTGCGTCATGGTGCTTTTTTACTCACATATGCTACCCAACTTAAGCTACTATACTGTGCCGTCGACAAAATAAAAAATAAACAACGCGCATGCGTGAAAATAAAAAAATAGCGACAATTTACTCATCGCACTCTATAATTTGATACTCAATTATTTGTACTGAACTAAACTCACTGTAGATACCTCTCTTATAATTTAACAATATGCACATCTGATTTGGATGAAGACATGTTTGTGACTGGGTTAATGTTCATCTATTTCGTTTGCTCTCAAATCGTGTGAATCCCACGAAATTTTACAGAACCAACCTTTCATCGTCTGTCTCCTTCTTTGTATGATTCTCATTGTTCTCAAGTAAAGTTTTGATCATTAACAACCTCAACTAGAATTCCCAACAAACTGCACAAATTCTCGTTAATATTTCCGTTGTATCACTATCATAAAGTTCATTAAATACCGGGCTCTAGTACTATTCAATGTAGAGGGTTAAAAATAAAATGGCCATTGAACAATGAATGCGGCATGATATCAATGGAACAGAAGGTAGTAATGATTGAAGAACATGAGCCATAACGATTAGCCATTGTCTTAAAGAGGATAAAATTGTAGTGTTCAATGTGTTACGTGAGTGTGTAACGCATTGTATCAGTTCTTGGCAAAATTTCTGTTTGAGTTGAATTTCCATCTTATATTTAGAAAACTGGAGAAATGTGGGAGATTTCCATCTATGCATTTAAGACTAGTGTCGCATAACCAAATATAATTATGTTTTTAAATCATTAAAAGTAAAAGAAAAATATTCCATGAACATTATTAATACTATGTCGATGTCAAATCATGACGGCTTTATTTCAATAATGTTGCACAGGCATTACTTTTAAATTCTGCATGCGTAATTTAAAAAAGAAATCTTTTTAAATCAGTAAATGTAAATATAGGAAAAGAAATCACACACGGAAGAAATGAAATAAAATCCAATATATGTTTAACGTGGTATCCTTATCATAAAGATATTCGGTTTTTATTGGTGTTGATTAATAACTTAATCACAGCAAAATATCTTCTCTTTTTCAATATTTCAACCCAAGCAAAGCAATGTAGCCACTAGGACGCCAGATGTTAATGAGTGTTAGAGAATATGAGAAAAAAAACTACTATTTAGGAGAGAGGACAATAAAATAATGTGAATTAAGAAGACAGAGGATAACAATTGACAATAAAATGTCTGAAGATCAAACTTGACTGGGAAACAAGAAGCCGGAAAAGAGTTCCACAAGCGAAAAGTGCGATAGAAGAAATTGTTAGCATAGAACTTATGTTTATGTCGAACCATTTCAACTGCAGATTGATGAGACCTTGCCGCCAATCTAGTACTGCGCTGAAATTCTTACGGTCTAGGTACCACAGAGGAAAGTAATATATATTTTGTAAAGATAAAAAGTACGGCATAAGGCCAAAACTGGGGATTGGACAAGGGTGGTCTTTTTTTGTCTTATAATTAAACCTAGCCTGTCACAATTGTCTGAGTTGTTGACCATGATTTGTCTAGAGATTGGTCATGGAGTGGATTCCCGTTGCCTTCTCCATGGTGGTTTATGGAGACACCACCTCTAGTTAGCTGGTCGATGATTCAGAGAGTTCCTGCGCCCTGTGTTAAGTCTTGTTTTTCGTCCTACTGGCTTGCTAACGAGCCGCTTCACTCACAACTTGGAGTGGGGTAGTCGGTTTAGTCGCCGACATTTCAACTGGAATACTTACGAGAAGGTGGGGGTCATCAGTAAAGGGATGAACCCGAAATGCGATTTGCAGGACGGGAACACTAGAATCAAACAGACGCAGAAGTTTAAATATCTGGGAAGCGTATTTACAGAGTACGGTAAGTGCGACACTGAGATCTGTAGCTGTATTGAGATGGCCAAGGACGTATTTCACAAGCTGGACAGAGTATTGCGAGACAGGAGGATGTTTTGGTAACAAAGAAAAGAAAACTATTACGTGACATCTGTTCTTCTTTACGGCAGCGAATGTTGAACGATTTCCTCAAAGATGAAGAAGAGACTCGAAGTGACGGAGATGTGGTTCTACAGAAGGATGCTAAGGATATCATGGACCGAGTGTGTGAGAAACGATGAGTACTTAGAGAGGATGCAAACAAGGAGGAGGCTTATACTTAATATCAGGAAGAGGCAGTTGGAGTTTCTGGGACACATAATGAAGAAGGAGGCCTGGAGAATCTGATACTCACGTCTCGAATATCGGGGAAGAGAGACAAGGGAAAGCAACGGATTATATACCTAGCAGGCTTAAGCAAGTGAATAACAAAACATGGTCTGGGGGATGTAGAGGAGGGAAGGAACTTGTTGGGAGCTGCAAGGGATAGAGGGAGGTTAAGAGTCATGATTGTCTAACTCCTGAAAGGATATAGCACATAAAAAGAAAAAGAAAATCACAATTACTGATCTAAACATACCACAGTATTCCTTGCACCAAAACAACATATCATTGCTTACCATTCTTAGAACCTCCACCGAAAAACCTCAAAGTGTGTATGACGTCCTAACTAGTCCTCATATACAAATTTGTTTGTTGGGGTTAGGGAATAAAAACAACAAATTTAAAAAATCAAACCCCAATGAGTATTGTTATGGTCCAAGGTTAGGACCATGGAAGAACAACACGAAACACAACAGTAGAAATAAAAAAAGAATATATTACACAAGAAATAAGACAGGAAGTGAAAAGGTTAGTAAGACTGTCCGACTGGTTTGGCGTGACTGCTATCAGCTCGACTCGATTCAATACCGTACGAATACTAAATCCGTTCGTCTCTCTTGAGAGGCGCAGTATGTATAGCGTTCGGCAGAATTCATTCTGTCGGTCTAGGTAGGCACTATGGCAAGTATCACAGTGGAAATTTAATCAGGAAGATAATCAGAACAAATACCATGAAAGTATTTATAGAAAAGACACAGTGAGAAAGGGACTTATTACAAAAAGTGTTGGCCAGGCTTCATGAGGAATAAATATGCAAAGTTGTGTATTGCATATTAGAATATTAAACATATCAGTGATATACTAGTATCAAGTTAAGAAACAAGTTTTCGTTTTCGACAAAACCAATAGTATTTTCTTCATTGTTATATACATGATTTCGGGATATGCTGTATTTTAAATAAAACGTTTTCAGAAATATGAATACACATTTATTTTAATAATAGCTCTTGTTACAAGGATAGCGACATGCGCCATACACAATACATGCAGGGAGATTCACTATATTTCTTCAAACAAAAAATAACAAATAAAAGAAAAGAAACGCTATCTCTTCAATAATATAATATAGAAGAAGCTGGTATATTTGTAATAAGTTTAAACAATGCAACATCGAATGGATACCGTTTTCCGCTTGTTTTTAAATAATTGTTAAACGTGGAATCCAAATACTCCTTTCTTGGTATTTGCGCGCTTTGAAACATTGGATTAAATGCGACGAGCTTTCAAGAAAGTGACTTACTATGCATCTCTTGAAATTGCCTCGAGTCATTCGCACGCAAGAACAGTGTATTCTTATAAAAATATTGCTTCTTATAATCTAATTGGTTGGTCACGTGAAATCTACGAGTAGAAATGGCCTGAAGACATTTTCCATGATTCGCCTTAGAAACGGCAACAGAGAAATGAAGTCAGTTGACGTCTTTCTCTATTTAAAATCTGGCTATCCAAGTACTTCTGTTTACAAATTTACTAAATTTAGCTTCAGTGTATAAGATCAAGGCGACGTCTGGAAATTTTCTAATAGCTTTCGAGATTTGCTCATACACAATCGCGTGTTGTGTTATGGTACGTAGATAATTATCATCTCGGGAAGATCTGCTAAAGGGCCTCTACAGAAGGTCTACACAGAGAATGAATTTCACAAACTTTTACCAATTTCATGAACAAATATACATCTTTGGTAAATAGTTTCTTTCTTATATCAAAACTCAATAATTTTTCACTTCTTTCTTACGTATCGCTTTCTTTCTAATTAGGCAGATATTATGCATATATCTCTCATATTATCCATACATCTTTCATATTAGTTATATGTCTGCCATATTAGGCATACATGTTTCATATTAGGCATGTATCTAGTTCCGACTTTCATTTTTTTCTTTGTGTCATATTATATATATATATTATCCATATATCTTTCTTATTGTGAATATATTTACCGCAGCCGCTCTTTCTTTCTTTCTTTCTTTCTTTCTTTCTTTCTTCCTTTCTTTCTTTCTTTCTTATTATGCATATATCTCTCTCAGCCGTTCTTTCTTTCTTTCTTTCTTTCTTTCTTTCTTTCTTTCTTTCTTTCTTTCTTTCTTTCTTTCTTTCTTTCTTATGCATATATCTCCCTCAGCCGCTCTTACTTTCTTTATTCCTTATTATACATATATCTCCCCCAGCCGTTCTTTCTTTCTTTCTTTCTTTCTTTCTTTCTTTTCTTTTCTTTTCTTTTCTTTCTTTCTTTCTTATGCATATATCTCCCTCAGCCGCTCTTACTTTTCTTTATTCCTTTCTTTCTTATTATACATATATCTCCCCAGCCGTTCTTTTTCTTTTCTTTTTTCTTTCTTTCTTTCTTTCTTTTTTTTTTTCTTTCTTTCTTTTCTTTCTTATGCATATATCTCCCTCAGCCGCTCTTACTTTTTTATTCCTTTCTTTCTTATTATACATATATCTCCCCCAGCCGTTCTTTCTTTCTTTCTTTCTTTCTTTCTTTCTTATTAT
>CAHIKZ030004056.1:2987500-3095000 GCA_903632075.3 Acanthosepion pharaonis
AGTCAGTGGCAATTACTTCAGGTGATGAACTAAAGAATAGAAAAGATATGATATGTCCTCCCGGAATCGTATTAACTACTTTTGCTGATTCGTTCTCGCTTATTTCTCGGTTTCGCTCGAGGATGATTGATAAACTGGAATTATACATAAAGTATCCACTTCTCGCATAACAAGCTGCAATTGGAAGATGAGCTACGAAGAATGTCGTGGAAAATGAAATTCTTAGAACCGATAACACCAGCCACCCTAAAAAGTTATACCCAAGTTTTTTTTTCCTAAATGCAATCACATTCTTATTATTATTACTCTCTCTCTCTCTCTCTCTCTATCTCTCTCTCTCAACGTATTTATTTCTACAGCCTTTCAAAAATATTTAAACGATTCATTAATGCAATGTCCTTTAAGATATGCTTACGTTTTATGATTCAAATTAAAGACAAAAATATAGAACCGATTTAATTTATTGCAACTGTAAGAATCGTTCTGGTGTTTGCACTCATTAGAAAATGCATTAATTATGTAAACACTATTGCATATAGGATCCTCTTCTTCTATTAGCCGTGTCCCTTCAGAACGTAGATCACAGCTCTCCACAACTTCCTTGTAACTATTAATGTGTTTTGTCATTTTGTTATCTCACCTAAACCATGTTCTGACATTTATTTACTTAAAACTCATTGGTTTGGTTATACGTTGTTTTCCTCTGTTCTTCTTGCCATCAGTCTGTCCAGTGAATACCAGATACTTCAACCCCTCTTTTCTTTATTATCTGCCTCCACAGCCTCCAGACACATGGAGTTGCTGTTTCAATAACAAATTGGTCTTTGCTGTATGCAGTTACAATTTTTTTTCTAAATGTTTTTAAATTCATCATCATATTTCTTCTAGGCTGGTTGCCAACCAAGGCTAGAGAGCCAAGATTCTTCTCTTATTAAAGAAATAGCTTGGCATGGGGAGTAGGGAAGAGATTGATTCATGCCTTCCCAATGGCATTTGTGCGAAAGGGTTAGCAACAGACTCGGACGGAATTTGAATTCGACATGATAACCCCAATTTCAGCGCCGGCAATCGCTGTATTACAGACGCTTCGAGAATGGATCTCTGGACTAACAGACAAAACAAATCACGTAAGTTGATAGTTGAGCGAATTCTCTTTTAAGGATTAATTCAATTCCTTTACCGATCTGGAACGATAAACCCTATAATACAGAGAGAGAGAGAGAGAGAGAGAGAGAGAGAGAGAGAGAGAGAGAGTTCGTAGCAGTTGAGGGCGCGCGTATCGCTATGGGGCAAAAAAAGTCCTGAATGATCTTTTTTCTCTCACCATTGCTCAGTCGGTGAGACATAGTGGGCTAACACAGAACTATTTGAACCTGTTCTCTTTCTAGCTGTATATCTTAAAGGGTTTTTCACTGATTCTTAAAAAAATGGTGTCATGATGGCTAAACGTCTTATCTGAAAACGTCGAAAAGAGAAACTCAATTGGTTTAGTGGCTTTTCAGACATTAAACTTTTTGTGGAATGGACAATTATCCCATGCTGTTACACCATTTGGACAATTTGGACAAGAAAGAGAGAAAGAGAGAGAGAGAGAGAGAGAGAGAGAGAGAGAGAGAGTTTGTAGTAGTTGCAGGCGCGCGTATCGCTACGCGGCAAAAATTGGCGCTAAAGAACTTTGGAAGGATGAACTCTTTTACAATGTTATCCGTAAAATTAAGAATATCCTCTACTTCACACACACGCAAGATTATACATTGTGATTGTGGAATACTTTTTACGGTGGTACGATTCGAAATACGACAATGACGCAGGATTATGAACTTTCTGTCTCACAAGCTGCTTGCCAAACATGATTTTCTCCGGAGGGTAATTTTCTGTAGAGTTTCTTCACTTGCATACATCTTCGTCCATCCGTAATTATGATTCTGTGTAGCGCAAACAGTACCTCCAGCTTTAATCTTAACTCGAATACTAACGATAGTTATTGAGGTCAGTGTGAAACTCACATGAGGTTAGTTTGAATCTTCCTATCTTCTCGTTTCACCCACCTTTTTACATTTTCAGTAGCACATTATGAAATGTTTTCTTTCTCAATGCTTACGTTAGGAATACTATAATGAGCACTGCATATTGTACTAAAGCTATTAAGCGTCAGAGACTGCATCGCGACCCATACCATGTCTACATTCTTAAACGCAAGAATATGGAAGAATATAATATATAAACTCTATATATCAGAAAAATGAAAATTGTGAATCACAAATTACGACAGAATGAACTCTTCCTAACACTATGTATACTACGCCCCTCAAGAGAGAGGATCGAATCGAGTCGAGCCGATAGTAGTTCACTCCAGACCAGACTGACAGTCATACTAACACCTTCCATATCTTGTATTATTATTTCGTGTAATATACCTTCGTTATTTCTACTCTTGCGTTCGTGTTGTTCTTCCTTGGTCCTAACCTGGACCATAACAGATACGTTTCAAGACGTCTTCTGACAAAATAATGATTTTGTTATTGTTTTTTTAAAATAGGTTAATCTCAAGCAAGGCAATAAAGCCACGTCGACGCAAGGGATTTACTTAATGTGAAAGAATATGAGAAAAAGGAAAACATTATTAAGTAGAAAAAAATGCGAAAACAACAGCTATTAAGCAAATGAAAGATAACGATTGACATTGCATTTAAATCTTAGAACATCGACGGCAAGAAGCCAAAAGAGGTTTCCAAATGCGGGAAGTATGAGTGAAGAAACTGTCAGCATAGAAATTACGGTAACACCTGGTCATTTCAACTGTAAAATAATGAAACCTTGTTGTCAAACTAGTACTGCTCTTAAATTCATTTGCATTAATATAAAAGAAGACGGGGTAATGTATGATATTCCTGGAAATCAACATCAACTCTGGAAGGTGGAAAAGCTTGTCTAAGACGATTTAGAGAAAGAATTTTTATCTTTGAGGCGTTAGAATTTAAGATAACTATTGATAAGGACATATACCGTGTGTAACAGAAAAATTGTCCAAATCGGTCCAGAGCAAAATTTTTAGATTATGATTTAAACCGTTGTATCTTGGAAATGATTAAATATTTCGTACTGGAATTCTCCGAGGTTTTTATAACACTATTGAATACTACTTTGAACATTAAAAGTGTATTTAGGCTTAATTTGAAAGGGAGATCTCTCTTGCTGTTGTAATATGATCCAGTTTTCCTCTCTACTGTTTCCTCTTTTTAAAACTTATTCACCGTTCCCTTGATGATTCTTGAGTGGAAGAAGGAAGCCAGAATATGACTTTTGGTATCATTGCTAAAGTCCTGAATGATCTTTTTTCTCTTACCATTGCTCAATCGAGAAGACATAGTGGGCTAACACAGAACTATTTGAACCTGTTCTCGTTTTAGCTGAATATCTTTAAGGGTTTTTCAGTGATTCTTACGAAAAATGGTGTTATACTGGCTAAGCGTTTTCAAACCTTGAAAAGAGAAACTCAATTAATTTAGTAGTTTTTCAGACATTAAACTTTTTGTGGAATGGACAATTATCCCATGCTGTTACACCATTTGGACAATTTTCCTTTTACATCCGGTATATTCAAAAGTTTTTGGCTGTAAATGGGTAAACAGAAACCACCAAACTCATGGTCTAATCTCGACACTCCTGTACCCTGTGAGACCAGGGGTACTCCACCGAAGCGACATCAGCATGCTTGAAAGATTCCATTGAATAAAATTTCCTCGAAACCTGTGGAACACATAGCATGGCCGGATCACGAACAACGAAGTTCTCCTCCGTTTAAAGATGGAGAGCCTAGAAACCATTATGACTCGCCATGGACTTCGATGAACCGAACTCTTTCCTGAAAGCCAGACATCCGTCTATCCAAACAAATCTTCTCAGAGTTCGCATGTGGCAAGGGATAATGTGGATCTCTACGTGAGTCAAGGATCAACTTGCTGAGGACTGGAATCGATCCTTTTAATTGGTAGACACAAGATGCAGAATGAACCGATTGGAGAAGAACAGTCCACAAAAAATAAGTCCTAAATAATACCAGAAGACACATAGAAGAGACGAAGAGTTTCCAAGAAAAGCCAGAGTTCTCCATCCTCTGAATCCTCCTAAGCTGTCATGCCAACGTCTCTTCAGATCCAACATAGGAATCATTTCACACGGAAGGAAATGTTGATGAGCACCCCAAGATTCGGCAACGAGTTCTGTCAACGACGATATATATATATATGACAGAAAAACAGACATCCTCTGATATATATATATATATATATATATATATATATATATATATATATATATATATATATATATATATATATATACTAGCTAAAAGTCGTCCTATTGGGCGGCATTTAATCTAGCTCCTGTTGAGGGCACTTGATTGGGCGTTCATCAAAATAGATTGCGGGGAGTAGATGCGATAAAAAACAATGAAACACAGAAGAACTCAAGATTCATCGCTGTATTTAAGTATTGCATTAATATTTAAGCCTACTTTTTGAAAGATCAACGATAATTCTTCTGCTACCAATTAATTTAAAGAGAATTTGATGTACGTAGATCCTTACCTTCAGTGCAGACAATTATTTTTATTTTATGGGTGATTGACTGGGTTTTGCAATTAATTTCGATTATTCCCAAATTAATTTCTAAGATATAAAAATTCGTTGTAATAATCGCGTAAAAAGCGATAAAACAATAGCAGTAATGAACATTTGGAAATCAATAATTTTAGATTTGCGGGTCGATATCCGGCTCGGAATATTTTTAACTTGCTCACGGAGTCGGCCTGATTCCAAAATGGTATGATATGTTGGGCTACAGCCTCAAGGAATAAAGTTGAAAAAGTGTGACACAGTGACACACTGACATTCGCATATACATACATACATACATACATACATGCATATATATATATATATATATATATATATATATATATATATATATATATATATACACACACAAACACAAACATATATATATATATATATATATATATATATATATGAATTCTATATATATTTTATATATGTGTGATGCTTATTGTAAAGGGCTAAATACCAATGGTGGGACTAATATATTTAGTTTGTGACCCTTTGTTTTAACGCTTGATCGCATAAGCGTGAAACCCAGGATGACAAACATATCCATTTACCTATTATATATATATATATATATATATATATATATATATATATATATATATATATATATATTCTATTGGTGTATTTAGATGCAAAAGATAGCGGATTGCATTCGTTTTCCTACAGCTTTTTGTTTTTAAATCGCTACTCTTTTTATATATCTCTCATTTTAATACCAGTGGACTTCTTGAGAAAAGTGGCATGCTGTCATTTTTCTTTCTTTCTTTCTTTCTTTCTTTCTTTCTTTCATACCCCCCCCGACACACACACACACACTAAAAAAAAAAAAGAAAAGAAATATATTGTAAATTTAATTCGGTGTGTACATGTCCCAGACCAGTAAAAGAACGAGCTATTTCTGAAATCTGATTGGTCAGTCGGATTTATTGTCCCGGATGTAAATCCGGCAGTGCTTATTACGCAGGGTCAGTGCCGGGTGAAATCTGGAAGAAGAGAAACCAATAAAGGTGTATGAACGCTGATTCATGTCCATTGCTCGTCTTGCATTAATCAAATTAAAATTAATTAATTAAATCGAAATTAGAAGATAATTAGATCAAGATATAAATTTGGAACCATGCCATAATAGAAAGACAAGTGCAAATACAATCACAAGCGCATGCGTATGCATCAACATACATAAATATACACGTACAGGACTCGGAAACACGCAGAAAAAGACATCTACTCCCTGTTTATCATGATGTAGTTCGAGTTCCACAGCATGCAGCTTTTTTATTTTCCTTCTTTCTCCCTTTCTTTTTGTTCTTCGCTTCAAATTTGTCTTCATTTGATTTTCTTTTATTATTCCAATGAGTAATCTAGTGTTATCGTTATGGTCAAAGAAATCTGTTGAGAAAAATGGAGCTCAATTTCTGGCTATGGCACTTTATGCTCACTTCATATTAACGCCCTTGGGAAATAACATTTATCTATGTTCCCTTTTTAAATATATCAAAGCTTTTGTAAAATGCACATCACCGTCATGCCAAGTTCGTTGCCAGAGAAGAATGTTAATGACTTGATCAAACCATTCGCTAGCAATTATTTTGTATTCCTTCATCTAAAAACATTCTCCGATGGCTAAAAATGAATAACAAACGACACCAGTATTAATGATAAAGATAATATATACTGATTGTTACCGAAAATGTATATACATTCTGAATGGCTATTAAAATCACGTTTCATCTTTTAATTTGACTTGTGGTTGCATCACACGGAAATATAGCTTCCTATACGATTATCGAATAGCCTATAATATATATATATATATATATATATATATATATATATATATATATAGATATATATATATAGATATATATATATATATATATATTTCATTTATATATATATATATATATATATATATATATATATATATATATATATATATCATTTCATATATATATATATATATATATATTTCATATATATATATATATAGATATATATATCCTTTCATATATATATATATAGATATATATATATTTCATATATATATATATATATATATATATATATATATATATCATTTCACACACACACACACACACACACACACACACACACACACACACACACACACACACACACACACACACACACACACACACACACACACACACACACACACACACACACACACACACACGGCCGAGTGGTTAGAACGTCCCCATTCTGCCCATGAGAACCGGAGTTCGAATCTCACCATGGTTGATTTGGCGACCCCAGTGTGCGGTACATTTGGAAAGTGCTTGAAAACCATACCATGGGTTGACCCAAGCCTTCTGAGTGAAATTGGGTAGCTGTAACTCTTGGGTGCCGTCGATAGTTGTGTTAGTCATTCTTCTAGCCATCGTAGCCGAGGGATTGAGCATGCAGGCCTTGTTCAAGTCGTTGTTCACGCTAGATAATATGCTCTTTCCCAGAAATTGTAACTAAAGTGTGCTCAGCATAGTTGCAGTATAAACCACAGCTGAGCTTTGTGGGTATTGAATAAAGACAAATGCGCCTGAGCAAGCGTTCACCCTAGAAGACCAATATATATATATATATATATATATATATATATATATATATATATATATATATATATATATAAAATTATAAAATGAAAAGAAAACGTTGATTCCATATTTAGTATTGAATATGTTTGGAACTTTTTTAGTAATTTTAATTTATTATATCCATAGTTATACAGGGCGATTGAAAAGTAACGCCCTATGACATGTATGATGGAATCTTTTGTCTTACTATAATATACATATCTTACAATATAGGAGAGTCTATCCTACATGAATAGAGACTATTGTAGCTGTCCAAAATAATTCACATGGAATTTATGGAAATTATGAAATATTAATACTCCATGGCAATTGTAAAGTTTTACTTCTTAAGTTGAAATTTAATACAAACACTCTTTGAAAATGAAATACTATTGAACTGATTCTATAAGATCACAAAATGTAATGAAGAAAACACTATGTGAGTGCCACATACCGCGATAAGTCATTCATTCTATAACTATAGCGAAAACGGCTGAACGAGACTCATTGTACTGAGAATAAGTAAAAGACTGACAGAAAACAGTTAATTTCTGAGAGAATGGAAAGGATAATTGTAGGAGATGTCTTGCTTAAAGACAAAGGACGTTCTTAATGATGTTAAGACATCAGGTCCTATTTTATCGACGAAAGCAATCACCTGATGATTTCATCAAGTAGAATTTCCTTACTTACATTATTCGGAATATTGTCCTCATCTTTGTCGCCATATTTATGACAACGTTTCGGCCGTTGTACGCTCCGGCTTTCTTCAGGTAGTTAGAATGTCGCACTGAACGTTTCCAACCAGCTGAAGAAGGCCGGAGCGTACAACGGCCGAAACGCTGTGTTAAACATGGCGACAAAAATGAGGACAATTGTCCGAATAATGTAAATAGTGTACATAATACCTCATCTCAGAAATATAGACAGATACAGAATTTCCTTTCTTAAGGCTAAACAGCTATATGCAGATTAACTAACGCTAGAAGCCATCTAGAACAAGGGATTAAATATTGGAACTCTGCTTTATGGTCAGATTAAACCAAACTAGAATTAGTTCATCACATAAACTCACGTTATGTATGGAGGAAAGTGAATGAAGCTCATAAACGAAACATTACCACTTACAATTAAGTACGTTGGTTATGTTTTGCTGCTTCTGAATCAGAAGAACTAGTAAGAGTAAAAGGTATCATGGATAAAGAGATTATTTGACTATTCTAAAAAATAATATAAACAAAATGAAGGAAAGGTGCCTTCAAGGCGTCACTGGAAGTTGCGACATGGCCAGTGACACGAAACACTCGGCACGAATCTTTATAAAATACTTAGATGAGAGCAAAATTAAGGGATTGCTGTACACCACACAAAGTCTTGGCCTAAACCCCATTTAAAATTTATGGGCATATTTGAGGAAAAAAATTAAGAGAGAGAGAAGTCCTTCAAATCTGGACGAAACTAGAAGCTATGACCAATGAAGAATGAAGAAAAATATCTGACAGTATGTGTAGTGATCTTGTAAGGAACTATCAACAATTATTAAAAGCAATAATCAAGAATAAAAGTTACATAATTGATCATTAAATCAGAAGGGTTAATAATTTTGTCCCAAGTTAAATGTTTTTTTTTAGTGTTTGACGTTGTTTGTATTATTGTTTGACATTGAAATGAAAAAACATGTTGCGGGCATCACTGTACATTATTTTAAATACATTTTTTCATCATTTGTCAAAAATGCACATGAGGGTTCCATAAAAAATTTACAGCTTTATTAGAAGCTAGCAGCCATACCCAGGTGGTCGATCCGAAAAAGTGTTCAGTTAGAATAGAGCAAAAACAGCATCATGTGTAGATGTAACAGAGTTTATCTTGTTCAATCAATTTAAAGAACTTTCATGAAAAAAAAATTGAAATTAATGCAGTTACTGATATAACAGAAATAGTCTCAATTTCAATCGAAATTAGCCGAGTACATGAATGGGTAAAACAGGCAAGTTAAATGACTGTTAAACAATCAACTTATTGTTGGCTACAATTGAGTGAAGTTTGCATTAGATTTCTTGAAAATTAAGCTAGTTTTTAGTTTAAAATCTGTGTTGAAATCGATTTGCGTTGAAATCGATTTTCTTTTTTTGCGATTTTTAGCTAAACTTTTTGGCGTAGAAATAAGAATGTGGTCTCGTTGAAAAATGTGGTCTCATTGAACTCGTTATGATGTAAGTAACCTACATACCTGTTGTGTATGATACACCTAATTTACATAAGCGGACTACCGACCATATAAATATGGGTTGGTACCGGAAGACGGGGAAGATAGTAGAGATTAAGAAATTGAATCCAGAGACTCTGCCCGACTGCGATTTAGTCAACCCATTATGCAGGAACAGTCTTCCCAAGAATATACCAAACTAACTGTAAATATTGTGTACCTATTCTTTGTTTCAATACATTTTGTTAACGTACATTTTGTGTTGTATTATTCCATGCTTATTTAAGCTTCAACAATACCGATTGTTATCGAAATCGGATGAAAAAAGTTAAATTTACCAATTATTGTCCGGATTTATCGATTATTGATTTAAAAAAAAATATCGATTTTTTTACGCTAAGAACCTATTTCTTACATTGTACAATGTCTGTTCAAAGTTTAGTCAAAATCGGTGGGATGCATCTCGAGTAAAAAAGGTATCACACAGACTGACAGACAAACAGATATGTTTGAAAATATATATATATATATATATATATATATATATATATATATGCACATATATATATATATATATATATATATATATATATATATATATATATATATATATATAAAAGTGAACATAGAAGTCAACAATTAGAGGCGACAGTCTGTTTCATGCTATATGCAATCATCAGGCCACATATGCTGTTATTTTTCTCGGCTATTTATATATATAGGGGTTAGTGGTGCATTGTGGGTATTCTATTATGGCGGTTATTTTACCGGAAGTCGTTTGTTTATTTATTTGGGTCAAATTATATTGCTCGTTTTTATTTTTGTTTCTTATTTTATTTATTTATTTATTAACGTAGTAAAAAAATTGTTTATATCACTTATTTAACAGTTTTGTTTTGGTTTGAGAATTTAATTAAAGCTATTTGTTCAATTTGGGGGTTGGTTGTTGTAGTTCATTCTAACTATTATTTTTGCACCACTAACCCGTATATATATAAATAGCCGAGAAAAATAACAGCATATGTGGCCTGACGATTGCATATAGCATGAAACTGACTGTCGCCTCTAAGTGTTGACTTCTATGTTCACTTTTATATTTACACACGCTCTATCTCTGATATTGAGCACTTTATTCCATAAATATAGCATACCTTAAGACTATATTTCTTTTTTATATATATATATATATATATATATATATATATATATATATATATATTATGGAAGTGAGGCGAATAATTCTGTCCACAATGGTATATATATATATATATATATATATATATATATATATATATATATATATATATAGTTCTCGACACTTTAAACAAGGTCTGTTTTTAAGGTGGTGACCCAAGAGCGTACACCCGGACTAGGAACAAAAATTGACCGCAACCGTCGATTCCGCTGGCCTTCCTCTGGTGCAAGCGGCCTCGAACAGCTGTTCCCCAGGGTTGGGCACCTCTCAGTATAATTTTCCTCAGTTGCGACTCTCTCATTTGACGGAGTCTTGATTGTTCTAGCGAATCAGGCTTGCTAACCATTACACTACGTCGAGGTGCCCTGATGGCCTTTCATATATTTGAAACCTGGAAGGCATGTGCATCATTATCAAATGTACCAGTACATATTATATGCATTTCTCTGGGTGACATAATATGAATATAGTTTTTACGGGTGTTTCCCGTCTAAGTTGATGGCCTGGATATTATTGTTAATGTGAAATTAACAGTTGACTATACAGCACAACGCCCCTTTATATCTCATGTTGTCCAGGTTAAGAACAAAGACAGGTATGGCTTGGAACATGTTCGTCATTGCAGTTGCTAGAACCTGTCGGGTGCCACATTGGTTTGCCTTTGCAACACCGTCCACAGATGTTAACCTCAGAGTTTACTATCAAACCGTTTCTAAAAGACAGAGGTTGCTTTGCAATCAGATCATGTTTTGAATGATCTGCCATCTCAGGCTGCTGAGTTCCATCTATCCAATTTATTTTGAACACAACAATTAAAATGTGTTTCCTTTTATCATAGCAACGTTTGAATGCATAGGTACTTTTCAATCGCTTTTGAATATATTAAAATTGATGCTTGCTAGAGGCATAAAATATCTGTTTAAAGAAAAACTGGAACTCAAAGGGAACTTATATATAAAATCAGAGAGAGTTTAAATGTCTGGGACACATAATGGGGAAAGAAGGTTTGTCGAATTTGAGACTTTCAGGACATAATAAAATCAAGTGGAGTAGAGAGAAAAAGGGAGAAACATACCTAGGGAAAATGTGTAAATGGATGGCACAGTATGTACTGGGATGGATAGTAATGGCACAAATATTGCTTAGAGTTAAACAGGATGAGAAGTTACTATGGCTGGTGTATATTTAGCGGCATATCAACACCTTTTGTGTCATTTAATGCCGAAATTTAATTTTTCAAAAAGTTGTTCCAGTATTTTTTTTACTATGAAAATATATTGCTGGTATTTTTAGTATGAAATGTATTTTTATACTTTCATAGTGTTTTGAACCCAGATAGGGGGATAGTTATTTCCCTAAAGTTGGGACCCCTTAACAGGTGCTACCACACCGGTTTAGGGTGAACCTGGGAATAACAGCCGTCAAGCGGTGGTTCTAGCGGATGGGAAGTTGTAGAGACCAATGATTGTCCACGTCTTAAACGACACGGTAGATAAAAGATTTTAGGCTAAAAAAATTTCACAACCACAAAAAATAATTCATGTATCTTTCGGTTCATGATTGACCAGCCAGAAGATTTTCTCGCTGTATCTTGCCGTTTCTTTCTACAGTAGACGGGTTGCCAACAAAATATAAATAACCCAATCGGCCCTGCTGAAATTTGGGTGCGTCTTATACACAAGTACGTCTTATATGCCGTCAAATACGGTATTATATCCCGACTGTATGCATTGATGTCAGTGTGACTCAAGGTGTAGGGCTTGTCGGGCTTAGCCTGAGTGAATTAACATTCAAGTATAGCTATTTCAAAGCAACCTAACCTTTCGTCGTACTTCGTTTCCATCCTTGACTTTAGCCGTACACAAGATTGTTTTAACTCGGTGCCTCAAAATATTAACCAAAATAAATTTCGTTGATACTGTTCATAATGAAGAAGGAAAAAAGAAAACAAAGAAAGAAAGTAAAAAAAAATGAAATAAAATTAACGTGTTTAGATCGGGCTGCGTAGATGTGACTTTACAAACTGGAGACATACTTAATAGGCAATGTATTTCTTACTTTAATTTTATAAATAATCATTTAGAAATATCTAATGACTTGTATGCCTTGTTTTTCAAAGAACACATTTTTATTTCAGCTTATTGCTTTAAATTGTCCATTTTAAATAATTTATTCCGTACAGTATAAGGTTTTTTAGTGGACTATATGAATTGAAAAGTCGGGGAAAAACATCGGCGAAAATCAAAGAATGTTTTGAGGAACATGATATCAGCCAGCAGTAGTGATCATAAAACATACAATAAATTAAACTAGACAGATATATATATAAACACGCTAACGCATAGGCATATATGCAAACACACACTCGAGATCGATACACAATATTTTTAAAATCTTTATTGTTTATTTTTATAGAATTATTACAATTAATATTAAAATAGCAAAATGTGTCTTTTTGTTAATTTCATGCACAGATATTTTTAAAAGGTACATATTTTAGTTAGAATAAAGGAATCATTTTAGCATCTAAGTTATACCAATAGCATATTTTCTTAGATTTTAATGAGCCCGACAAACATTGATTACCTTGAGTGGTAACTGATTTATGTTTGTGTTTGGGATCGGTCCACATGGCCGAGAGGTAAGTTCGCTTTTCGACCATGACATCAGAATCTGAATCTCACCATAGACGATTTCTGAGGAAGGTGATTTCTTGATCGTATCGTCCCGAAATTGCTTTCCCAGCGTAGCTCCAATTTGGAAAGTGCCCGAAACCTTACCACGGTTTGACCAAAGACTGGAGGCAGACGATGGTTTTTCTATCATAAAGTGACAAGTCATTGTGATCAAAGATTGGAGCGTACTAACGCTGTTCATACTGTTGGTCATGCCAGAGGATTTCTCTCCAAGAAAGTGTAACTAAGGTTTCCTCAGTATAGCTGCAGTAGAAAAAGGAAGGTGGGCTTTGTGGGTACTGAATAAACACAGATACGGCGTCTGCAATAGGGATTAGCTACCCGGTTATGCAAAACGTACGATCGAAAACGTATTTCCGGTGATTACTCACACACACACACACACACACACACACACACACACACACACACACACACATATATATATATATATATATATATATATATATATATATATATAGTTTATGAAAAACTAGGTAATCCGAATGGATAGACACAAGGATTCTTTAAAAGGGCTCTGGTAAAACAATTTATTACATGGAACCTAAATGTTGTCTGTTTTATTTAATATATATATATATATATATATATATATATATATATATATATATATATATATATATATATTATCTCACAAATCTAGCACGACTCTGAGTTTCATAGGTTTATGCACAACGCCATATACGGGATGCTGAACTCAAATTGAGTGTTTTACGGTTTGAATCAAAAAATATATCAAAGTCGTGCTAGAGCTGTGATATATATATATATATATATATATATATATATATATATATATATATATATATATATATATATATATATTTAGTTGGATAGATGTGAGTTTGTGATCCTGGGTTTCACGCTTTGTCTGACGATCGCTAAAGCGTGAAACCCAGGGTCACAAACTCACATCTATCCAACCAAATATGTTAGCTCTATCTCTGATATTGAGCGCTTTCTATGAATTACCGCGCATATAATATATAAATAATTATACATATTTATATTTATTTATATTTATATAAACTTTTCACACACACACACACATATATATATATATACATATATATGTGTGTGTGCATTTTGTATTGCTTTGTTTCTTTACATTGAGCACTGTTTCGTTAAAACCTGTTATATGTTGTAATTTTATTGCCATCTCTCTCCTCTCTCTCTCTTTTTCTCTCTCTCTCTCTCTCTCTCTCTCTCTGTATGTATCATGTAATAATGCGTACATTGTATAAAAGGCATTATGACTTCACCTATTCATTGGTCGCGGATTCTTATTTCCCCTAGATATTACATAGTCGGTGTATTTTATTAGTAATTTAGGCAAACAGGAGGCTGGTAAATATTTATTTATTTCTTCTGGTACGCGATTTATTTTTAGGTATATATATATATATATATATATATATTTACGCGATTTATTTATTTATATATATATATATATATATATATATATATATATATATATATATATATATATATATATTACATTTAACGAGTTTTAAAGAAATACAATTCTTACAACAATAGATTCATTTTTAATCTTTCCTGTCGAGCAACGCAAGAAAAGTATTAAACGCAACGAGTTACTAAGTTCGAATGAATATGAGAAAAAAAACATTATTAAGTAGAGAGTACAAAAAATGAACAGGTATTAAGAAGACAATTGATATTGCATGTAAACTTTTGAACATCGAAGTTGACTGGAAAGCAAGGACCCTGAAGAGAGTTCGACAAGTGCGAAGTGCGATAGAAGAAACTTTTAACATAGAACTTACGGTTTACCTTAGTCATTTCAACTAGGAAACCTTATAGTAAATAAAGTAGATACCAAAGGGGAAAGCGATATTTATTTTTGATAATACAAGAATTGTGTTCCAAGTTTAAAACAGAGGATGTTTGAAGTCCGGTGTTCATCTCTCTTATACACAAAAAAAAAAAAGAAAAGAAAAAATCTTTTTAGAATAAGGGGGTCATTATATTGTAATAAGCTTTTCGATTTATGATTAGTAAATATAGTTTTTACTCAACAGAATCATCTAAAAATTAACAAATTAATATAGAATTTTTAAACTTTAGAAATTATTTGAATTTAAAAAAAAATGAAAACAATTGTTGTAAAAATTTATTATTCATCGAATTTTTCTCTTCAAAACAGTAGTGCTTTTGATATATCTTATTTATAAAAGCAATTAAAACTTTCCTAATTAAATAATGTCTTATTTTTATTGCATTATTTATTTTACGATTCAGAGCAGATTTTTGATAAGTGGTGTTCCAGTTTTACAAAAAAAAAATATATATAATGATTTAAATTTTTAAAGTGCTTCTGCTTATAACTAATATAGACATTAATAGTTAAAATATAATTTCACAAAATTTCATAAAATTAAATTACTGGGGTGTTAACAAATTTAAAACAAAATGATTTTTATGAACATCTAAAGAGAGCGTTTCTAAAATAATTTAATTCATTTGTGAATAATTCCCGATATTTCCATTAAAATTCAAAAATTATTTGATTTTTTTTTTAAATTTCCAGATTAATGTTTTTTACACCGCAAAAAAAAATAACGCCTAAATTTACTTTGCTAATTCCGCTAACGGAAAAAAATAAGGTTCGCAGCACAAATTTCCTACCTTCTAAAAAGAATTAAAAGATATAATAAAATAAACTTTTTATTGACGTTTTATGAAGTTTAGGGAATTTGTCGTCGTGGTATGTTCCCTCTCATGGAGGTACTTAATATAAGCATATTTTAAATTTTAATCTAATTAAATCTAATTTTAATAAAGTCAGTTGTAAAGATAAACTCCAAGATTACATCTTCAGAAAATATAATCAATTCCTTTATGAAGATACTTAAATATCGACGCCATCTTAAATAGCACCAGTAATTGAGAGTTTTGAATTCTAAATAGCAATCTCGAAATAGAAATAATATTCCGTCAAATCTTCGCAGATGATTTCGGCATCACTTTATTGATCGTTCCTTTCAAGACTCTTCACTAAGTTAATATGAAAATTAAATCCCTTATATAAAGCGTCGTAGTTAATTTTGAAACGTAATCTTAAATCTCCTTCAGCCGAGGATGTATAGAATTGTCTATTTCCAACGGAAAATGAATTAAATATTGAAACGACTTCGCTGGAAGAAGACAGATTTGACAAAGGCTGAAGAAGATACACTGAAGACTGTCGGGCGACATTTTAAGATTTATTTATTTTTCTTTGTCTTAAACTCGAGTCATGTTATAGACGCAAACACAGAGCCTCGCCACACACGTGTGCGCGCGCGCGCGTGTGTGTGTGTGTGTGTGTGTCGTACTATTTACATGCCTCTCCGGTCTTTTGGATAGGGAAAGTTTATTCCTTGTTTTCAGTTTAGGATTGAGTTTACTGGTCCTTCAAAATTCTACATCAACTCTGTACTCCTAAAGCCCTCCGCTTAAAATCTCAAATTTTGTTTGAATTTCTTTCTTTAAATTTCTTTCTTACACAATAGGCGTAGATAGGTTCGCTTATCGTCCTATTCAGATGGCACTTCTTTCTTTTTAATAAGTGTAAGGACTTATATCTTGTTCCATGTTTTGGATTTCGTTTCTGGTCCGTTCTAAAGTGTATTGTTCTTCTCCATGCCTTGCAGTAGCTCCTTGCATCTAGGTAACAATATCGCCTCGCTTCGGGTGAACTGATTATATATATACATACATACATACATACATATATATATATATATATATATATATATATATATATATATATATATATATATATATATATATATGTGTGTGTGTGTGTGTGTGTGTGTGTGTGTGTGTGTGTGTGTAATACCCTACATTGATCACAAAACTCGGATTTTCATGAAACTCCAAAATGTGCCATCAATGTTAAGCATAATGAATATTTTAATATTTTAAATAGCTTTGTTACTTAATATTGACCAATGTTTTTCTTACACTATAGCAGTGTTTCCTAAATGGGGGTGCAAAAATAAATAGATAACTTTAAATGATTAAACTTTGATTCGTCACTTGCAAGTCATCCACTGTTTCCTTCATTGTCATGCTTTGGCAGCAAAAACATTGCCTCCAAGTTTGTAAAAAAGTACTTGAGACAAATATCATCAACTGATCTAGGGGAAGTGCTCTAACCCACCGTATATTTAAGTGGTTTTGCGAAGATATATATACAGTGTTGCTTTTCCCCACGGAAGTCCGGTGGCTCTTAGGAGAGCGAGCTTCAACCCGCTACTTCGAACTGCGGGAAGAAATCAAAGGTTTTTTTTTTGTTTTTTTTTTCTGGGGGAACGAACATAGTGTATGTATAGTTAGACGGACAGATAGAGAGATACATTGTTTATTTGTTTAGATGGGTGTATGTATGTAATTGTATGGAGATCTGTAAGGTTATATATATATATGTTTATGTGCACGTATCTGTATGTCCATATGTATATATGTGTGAAAAAATATATATATATATATATATATATATATATATATATATATATATATATATATATATATATGTAGGAGCGGGATGTATGGATGTATGTATATATGTATATATGTGTGTGTATATATATATATATATATATATATGTGTGTGTGTGTGTGTGTATGGGTATGTGTGTACACGCCTATATGTATGTATGTACGTGTAAATATGTATGTGTTTTTGAACATAGAAATATAGGTCCTTGCTAGATTAGATAATCGTTATATTTTTTATATTTATATTAGATTTGTAACCTGTAGTCGGTATTACTTTTGTCGAATTTTCTTGATTACACAGCGGCCCTTTTATAAATGCCCTTCGGTTTTAGTCCCCCATCCCATCTCTCTCCCCCCCACTTTTTTTTTCTTTTCTTTTCCTCTCCCTCTCTCATCTTCTGATCTTTAAGATTGAATCGTCAATTGTGTGTGCATGTCACCACAAAATGTATACTCTTTTCCGGTATATCTTTAATGTATTAGACATCCGTGGTGTGTTTCTACTTGACCTCCAACAAATAGGCTGACTTTTCAAAGGCAACCGAACTGTAAATGAAGAAAAACACCATCATCCACCAACCTGCATCCAATCAAGTGTATCACCAATCTTCTGTGTTAATAGATTTCACAAATCTGTACTCGCTACAGTTACATGTTCTAGCTACCTAGGATGAGTCATATCTGTTGTGGCCTATTTAGGGGCCAGAAAGAAAGACATGAAAGACGATGGTAGGTTGAAAAAGTATATTGAAGGTATATACAAAACAACAGTGGTAGTAATAAGTAGATTAGCACTGCGTCTACTACTACTCCACTCGACTCTCGTAGTTGGATTTATGAGAGGAGGAAGAGGTCATACTACTGTAGGAGGGTTTACCACAACAATATCCACAGACGCCAGGTTTGTATACAGCAGCAGAAACCTAATGAAACGTACTAAATTTGAGATCTGAGAAGGATCGTGCAGCTCATCCCCAATTATGGTTTTGAAACTTTGGTCATATACTCTCGCCACCATTAACTCTTTAACCGCTTCAACCTGTTTTGCCGCGGCAAAATTTTCATCGATTTTTTTTAGCAGTACGAACGTTACTGAAGCAATAGTACAAAAGCCTAACTTCACTGCTCAGTTTATATATCGTGTAGGGGAGGACATCGACTACAATTGCCTTACTCTTTGCCGAATCAACATAGCAGAAAGTGCGACGAAATAAATCTTCTATTTATGTGTCATATACCTTCAGGACGTAGGCGATTATGGTCCTCTATAACTTGCTGTCCTTTTTCGTTTTCCTATTTCTCCCAAAATACTGTTCTACCATCCATTTTCTTGAAAGAATCAAGTAAGTTACGTAATGTTTTCCTCTATCCATCTTTCCTTCATTTTGTCCATTTAGTATCAGGTTTTTCAATTCTTAATTCTTTGTTATTAGGTTGGTGCAAAAATAATGTCGTTTTCTCACATATGTTACTTTTATATAGATTCCTGAATTAATTCATTGATATATATCGCCATGTTATATATCATTTTGAAGCGCGATTTTCGCTCTATCGAATCGTGTTATTCGTTACCGTTCTCAATCTCTTCATTCATTTTTTGCAGGCTTTTCGACAGCATGGATAAAATTCAAATCCGCACGATTTTCTTGTTCCAGTTCAAACTAGGCCGAAAAGCTGCCGAGACAGCTCGTGATATCAATGATCAGGAACCACTAACGAACGTGTGGCACAACGGTGGTTCAAGAAATTTCGCAATGGTGACGAGAGCCTCGAAGATGAAGACAGTCGCGGCCGGCCGACTGCGGTTGATAACGAACATTTGAAAGCCTTAATTGAAGCCGATCCTCGCAAAACCACACAAGAAGTTGCTGTTGACCTCGAGGTCGACCACTCAACAGTCGTTCGCCATTTAAAGCAAATAGGGAAGTCAGAAAAGTTGGATAAATGGGTGCCGCATGAATTGAACGATAATAAAAAAAATCGTCGTTTTGAGGTGTCTTCTACGCTCCTTCTACGCAACAAAAACGACCCATTTCTCGAGTAGATTGTGACGTGTGATGAGAAGTGGATCCTCTACGACAACTGGCGACGTTCGGCACAGTGGTTGGATGCCGGAGAAGCTCCACAACACTTCCCGAAGCCGAAATTGCACCAAAAAAAGGTTATGGTGACTGTTTGGTGGTCTGCGGCCGGTCTCATCCATCACAGCTTCTTGAATCCGGGCGAAACGATTACGGCGGAGAAGTACTGCCGACAAATTGACGAAATGCACCAGAAGCTCCAAAAATGTGCCCGGGATTGGTCAATATGAAGGGACCAATTCTCCTCCATGACAACGCTCGCTCGCATGTTGCTCAACTGACCCTGCAGAAGCTGAACGAATTGGGCTACGAGACTCTGCCTCATCCGCCATATTCACCGGACCTCTCGCCCACCGATTATCACTTTTTCAAGCATCTCGACAACTTCCTGCGCGAAAAATGCTTCAAAAGCCGAGATGATGCCGAATCGGCCTTCAATGTCTTCATCGCTTCTAGAACTCCGGATTTCTATGCTAATGGGATAAATAAACTTGTTTCTCGTTGGCAAAAATGTGTCGATTCTAATGGTTCTTATTTCGATTAATAAAGTTTATTATGAAAGGAGTTATGATCTTTTGAAGTTGAACGTCAAAAAACGACATTATTTTTGCACCAACCTAATACCTTTCCCAGAATGATCAATTGCCTTTTCCTGATCTTAAATATAACTTTTAAATACTAGATTTAAAAGAACCCTTGTCGGATCAAATGGCTAGCGGAAGATGTTGACAGGCTACTTAGGTGTCACAAGCTGCTCAAGCGGAATTACTAATTAAATTAAACAACACATCCTGACATATTATAAGATTTGTTACCCTTATAATCACCCATACTGTAACTGCGGCACGTAGACAATAAACTGCTTGACGCTTATAATACGACTCACCAACAATTTATAATTTTCGGAATCCTCGTATGTCATCATAAACGTGTTCGAACGTATTTTCTATTTCTATACATATACGTATGCATTAGGAAATGGACAAAGTCCGATAATTATTTAAAACATTTTTTTATGTTTATACGTTTTTCTATAGATACAAATATTTAAGTAAATGTTCTGTTTATAATAAACAGTATTAAACAACATTTACCGGCCTGAATGTTCGAGAAATTTTCATAGAAAATATGCGTCCTCCGACAGGAATCGAACCTGTATCCTATACGGAACCGTCATATAGCCTGACGTGCCTTAACCGATTGAGCCACAGAGGATCGTTCTGTTAGCAAGGTCGGTTTTACTGTTTTTAAATACAATTCTCCATGATTTTCTCTCATTCATTCACATCTGCCCAATTCGTATTCAAATGTAAACAAATGACGTCATACATTATGAAACGGACAAGCTCTGGCAATTATTTAAAACATTTTTTATGTTTATACGTTTTTTATAGATACAAATTTTTAAGTAAATTCTCTGTTTATAATAAACAGTATTAAACAACATTTATCGGCCTGAATGACCTAGAAATTTTCATGGAAAATATTCGTCCTCCGACAGGAATCGAACCTGTATCCTTCGTTTAAAGTATTATCATACAGAATATCTCTGTCGTATGAGAATCGCAGAGATATGAGGCATAAAAACAGTATAAAGGCACTATTAGTTCGCTATAACACATCTGACTACAGTTTCGATCAGGTAAAGAGAGGTTACTGATCTCAGAATACTCGACAATAAGCCTATGACCAGGTTTATACATATTATCAGTGATTAACGAATAAATAATATTAGCACAATATGTTATATGAGTTAATAGAGATGAGTACCATGACTCAATTCACTCCCCCAGGAATTTAGAAATGGCATTCTGTGCTACTTGGCATTTGTATCGGAAGCTCCAATATTAAGATTACAGAGTGTTTGCGTGTCAATGTGGAGTGAGCGTTAAGAAAGAGTTGGATGAGTCTAATGGTGTTTAGGAATGTATTTGGAGTGATCACTAGTGATGGCGACGTTATACCGCCATTCATCTTCCCACAGGGCATCAGACTTAAAACAGAAGCCTATATGAAGTGTCTTGAGGAGGTACTGCTTCCTCGGGTTAATATGGTGGCTGCTGAAAGACCCTATATCTGGCAACAGGATTCTGCACCATGTCAAACAAGCAGGATAACCAATTTTGACTTTCAGACAATTCCTGTGGCTATATCACTGCCTATCTCCCCAAACAGCACCCGCCGATTATTATGTTTAGGCACATATAAGCGAAAGGCCAACAAAACTCCTTGTAACACCAAAGAGGCAATTAAGGCAAGGATTATGGCAGTATTAACCAAATTAAACAAGGAGACCGCCCAGAAGAGTTGCAGAAGATTCCGAAGTCGTCTGGAGGCGGGGATGACGGCGATGGCGGTTTTTTTTTTTTAAATAAATAAATTTTCTCTTTATTATTTTAAGATATTTTTGTATAATGCTGGCAAATATATCTGTTGAAATGAGAGGTCAGCGTTATTTTCATTTTTGCGTAATTTTGACGAGAATTTATCCATCGAACTCTGTATATAGTGCTTAGACGCGATGTAATGGTAAGCAAGCTTGTGTCGCTAAATCAGTTACGACCGAGTAGTTCATACTTTTGGCCTTTTGCCACCTATAAGGCTACGCTTACTAAATTGCTATAAACACTTCCTGGCATCTGGTCTTCGGATCTGATAATTTAATGTAATTATTGCCGCTATTATCTTCAAATGTACCAACGCGATTTCCTTCCACAGAGCGTTTTCTTTCATTCCAAACCAAAGACGCCGAATCTAACACATTAGCAGAGAAAGTGCATCGTTAAAAGCTTTCTCACTTTCTCCCATAATTTCAGACAAAAATAAGATTAAATATCTTGAAATTTAAGGTGTTTCTTGGGAGCGTTAAGAGATATGTTCCATGCTATAAGAGATATGTATCATGATATGAGGTAACATGTTCTCTGCTGATTAGGATCACTGCTCTTTGTTCCACCTTGGAGAACACTGCTTACGGAGCGGTCATGTTTACACTGTAACAGTAGAAAGCGAAATGGCGCGATCAAGCTTAAACTTCGATCACATGACCAAAATCATTCCAAATATAAGAACGCGTGGGCAGAGGGCAGAATGATAAAGCTAAAGATAGGTTATGGCGAAAGTGTGAATAATTTTTGAATTACCATATTTTCCAGTCGGAATGCTCGCCATTTCTGTTCACTATAAAGGTATATGATGAATGATTGAACAACGCGTTACTCTTTCAGTTAGTCAATTTAAAACTTTTGCTTTCTTGCGTGAACAGATGAATTCTATTGGTGGAGGGTATTCGGGATTTCTGAAAGCATATGCATGCGAGAGCACAGACCAATGTAAACGCCCGGATGTAGCACGTGTTAATTTGGTTTCTGTCTATTGTTGATATATCACGCTTTTGAAACAACCGCTAGTATTGATCTGTATATGTGATCATTGGCTGTAATCCAGCAATAATTCCTCTGTGTTTAGTGTTGAGTAAATTGATAGAAATATACAGGGTGTCTTAATTTTATTTTCCGTTAGTGTAAGTGGCGACGCAGAAAATGTGTACAACATCATGGATGCCAAATATATAGGAACACGTTCGTTCTTTTGAAGACTAAGTTCCTTGAAGTATATCTGAAGAAAAAAAAACTAATTTCACTCTTTTGTTGCGTCTTCTTTTAATGCTCTAGGTTATTGGTTAAGTCTGATAAAACTCTACAATAATTCGATAGCCAGTGAGTCTCTGACTTAACGTGCGTTTGATATCAGGCGGACAAGTTAACGCACATACTGTATAACATATATGTTCTCTGTAAGTATAACAGTTTGAAGACATATATTTTTTCTACTGTATGGTTAGTCTGGTAAAGTAGATTAAGTGTGTGTAAGGCGTCTAGCGTTTCTTCCAAACGAGAGAAAGTTATTTACAACTGAAGTATTTTCATTACTATGAAATTTGTTTTCATATTTACAAGCAAGGTGACTGAGTTCATATATTTCAATATTAATTCAACATATGAGAATATGTAGGGAAAATGGCACATGGCATTGCTTAGGGATATGAATTTTTTTTTTTCGGCGCCCACAACGTCATCAAGCAACAGGCGACGGATTTTACTTGATTACTTGAGCAAGGATTTATTTCTTAGCTGACGTACTCTTCGGAAACAGAGCGGAGTGCCCTCCTTTGACATGGTATTCGATTCAAATTAGTCATTGTCTGAAAGGCTGTTATCAAATAGTCTATTAAACGTAAAGCTACAAGTAGATAAGAGAGGAATTAGTGCCTTTTCGATAACCGTCTTGCTATGAGCGCCTTCGTACATTTTCTACATAGACAAATATTTATATATCAAAGCTTAAAAGTCGTTCTATCGGAATCGAAAAATAAGAAACAGAAATACACAGTTGAAAATTCTGGGATAGATAATTAGCTAAGTGGGCTTAGAGAATTTGAGACACAAATGATATATTGAAGGTAACAAGCGGGGAGAGAAAGGTTACTCAAAGCTACAAAGGAAAGTAAATTTCACAGAGCCCTGATTACCCAGCTGTTGTGACCAAGAAAATGGTTAAATAATAACAAAAAACAGATTTGCAGATATATCGTATATTAAACAGTAAGTACACCAGAAGAATATTCCATAATTAGTGAGAGTTTATCGAATGAACTAGCGCTACTTCAACTGTCAGTTACTCGAAACCTTCTGTCCTACTAATCTTATAGTAGGCGGAAGAGTCTTAAAAAAACTCTTAAGATGGAGGACGCCACAATGCTAACTCCTGCCGGAACTCGGCATATAAAACTTTATAAAAGCTTACTTTAGCATATTTAAAATATACAAAAATCTGAAATTAGAATAGAAAAATACAGCAAAAATAAGATGAATAGAAAGTCGTAAACTCATGGTAAAATCAATATATATATATATATATATATATAAGCTTAATATTGTAATTATAATAATTGATTTTCTCAGACAGAGTGTATCTGTAGAAGAGACAAAATGAATAAAAAACATAAGAGGAAAAACTATATTTAACCGACGCGTTTTGTCACCTGACGGACTTTATCAAGGCAAATGTAATGATTTTATTTTGCAGCAAGCAACTGTAAACAAAAGCAAATTGTTGTTAGTTACTAAAAAAATTTAAATAAAAAGACGCTCATAAATATTCATTAGGTTTATTATTAGACATCAAAGCACGTCACTTAGCATCGTCGACAAGAATATTTTTTAAAAAAAGAATATTGTTGTGGATTGTGATTAGATTTTATAGTATGAGAAAGATATTTGTTTTATACATCTTCAAAGTATGAATTTTGTGCTTCTGCTAATTCGATCACTCAGCCAGAATGGCAAGACAGATTTAGAATTGCCTGTTAAGTAAATGGATATGAATGTGAAGCGATCAGATATAGATTCGTATAAGTCCCAACGAGAAGAACATATTTCCTTAACAAATTTGTGTAAGTATATATATATATATATATATATATATATATATATATATATATATATATATATAGAAGGGAGAACCCGCAAACGTTTTTTGGTAATAATGTGGTTGTTTTATGCCCGGCTTGATTCAAAATCGTACGACTCATACAGCAATCGCTATCACATGACTTGTAGATTTAAATTTTTCCCACTTGTGACGAATGCAGATATCGATTTTTTTGCATGCTAGTTAACATTCGTGTCAGTCAGCTGTTGGCTCTCACGCTGGCCAATAGTAGAAAATGCCCGCAAACTACATGAAAACTGCCGTAGAAGCATGAAAAATCGATTATTTCCACTATCGATGGGCGTTGGGAAATGCAACGTCGGTCCTGGGCTTTCCGCTAACTTGGAGCATGTGCATATAAATTTTGGTGCAAATCCGTCGAAAATTCCGGCGTGCATGTTACACACACACACACACACACACACACACACACACACACACACACACACACACACACATCCTGTCTTTTACGTATATATATATATATATATATATATATATATATATATATATATATATATATATATATATATATATATATATATATATATATATATATATATATATATATTCTATATTGTGCAGGGTCTGTATGTGCTTTTGTGTAGTCCATTGTGTTACTTTTAGCCTGTATGTACACACACACACACACACACACACACACACACACACACACACACACATATATATATATATATATATATATATATATATATATATATATATATATATATATAGATATTTGATATTCTGTGTATGTAGTGTGGTTGTCTGACATCCAACAAGCCAAGGCTTTTAATATACCCCTCTATTACTTTTATAATATTTACAAATTTAATAAAAGCTCTCCGGGTATTTAAAAATTGTATAAAACCTTCTCGGAAGAAACATTTGTAATAATTACTCTTTAATTCGAATTTTAGTTTAGCTATCATATTGCAGGATATTTGTAAACGAGATTTAGTTAGAGTTGCGGTGTTTTTTGAAAATTTAATTCTACTTTTTTAGTAACTTATATACTACAACAATGAAAAAGCAGTCACACATAATGAGTTCTAAATGTCGTAAAGTTGACTTTGAATGCCGTATTTTTAAGAAGGAATTGACTGAAAACTATTTCTTTATAGAAAAGGATACAAAAGCTGTGTGTCTGCTTTGTCACGATACTTGTGCACTATTCAAGGAATGTAATTTGAAAAGACATTTTCAGTCGAAACATGGCAACTTCGGCCAAAACTTTTCTACACAAGAACTGCAAAACAAAGCAACCCACATGGTTAAAAAAAGTGAAGCACCGACAAGGCATACTTTTTAAATGTACATAGTACACAAAAGCTTCCAACAAAGGCAAGTTTTATATTGGCAGATAAGATCGTAAAACATAACAAAGCATTTTATGACGCAGAATTTGTAAATGAATGTATCATTGATGCAATTGATACAGTATATCCAGAGGTAAAGTCAAAAGTAGAACAGTTTCATTGTCATGGAGAACTATTGTTCGTAGAATTGATCCCATTGCTGAAAACTTGCATGGAAAACTTTTGGACACTGCAGATAATTTCAAGTTATTCTCAATCGCTTTAGA
Organism: Acanthosepion pharaonis; assembly: GCA_903632075.3. Classification (NCBI taxonomy): domain Eukaryota; kingdom Metazoa; phylum Mollusca; class Cephalopoda; order Sepiida; family Sepiidae; genus Acanthosepion; species Acanthosepion pharaonis. The sequence continues at coordinate 3,014,488 of CAHIKZ030004056.1, forward strand.
TATGAGCTCAGATATAATAGATACCATACCGTTGCTGATTTTCATTCGCCATATTGATGAAAATTTCAACATCACAAAACAACTGTTGTCAGTGGAGAGTCTCAAAGACACCACTACCAGGAATGATTTGTATAAAGGTCTTATATATTGTTTGGAAAATTCGAAGGTATGCCTTGATAAATTTGTGAGCGTAACAGCTGATGGGACACCTGCACTAATTGGGATACATTGTGCACTTGTCAAACGGCTAAATGACAAGATTCAGTCAAAGTTCCCACTACACAAGCTGCTTTCATTTCAATGCATAATTTGGCAAGAAAATCTTTGAAAAGCAAAATTGGATTTTAAACATGTGATTGATCCAGTGTAAATGTGCCGTAAATGTGATGCGATCAACGGGGACTAAACCACGGATAGTTTCAAAATTTGTTGCAAGAAATTGAATCTGATATATTTTATCACACCAATATAAGATGGCTAAGTCTTAGAAAAGTTTTGAATAGAGTAGGTGACTTCAAAGTAGAGATTTTTTCATGTTTATTTGAATAAAGGATGTGGCTTGTGAATTCTTCACCAATTAAAAGATGCAGAATTGTTGTGTGATTTTGCATTTGCTACAGATACCATACAAAAAAAAATGAATGATCACAAACAAAACTTCAAGGTTAAGGTGTCTTTGCTCATGATTTATTTGGGGAGGTAAAATCCTTTCAGAAAAAGCTTACACTTTTTTCCTAAATAACTGTCTGATCAAAACTTTGCTCACTTCCTTTTTCTGAACGATCAACCTGTTAAATATACATCTACGCAAAAATACAGTGAACACCATAGACATGAAGGAAGAATTTGCTAAGTGAGTTGCAGATTACAAAGCAATGCAGCCGCAGTTTAACATACTGATATTTCGGTTCACCTCTGATATTGAAACTGCAACTAATGAAGTACAAATAGAACTCATAGACCTCCAAGCTGACAATTCTTTGAAGAATAGCATTGAAAACAAATCTTTAATTGAATATTAGGCATCTCTTCACCCAGAGCATTTAAAGAATTTGAAATACTTTACAATTTTTTTTTTTTGCTTCTGTTTTCCTTCACTTACATATATGAACAAACCTTTTAAAGTATGAAAATTATCAAATGCAAAAATGGATCACTTTTGACAAATTCAAATCTTCAAGCAGTATTAAGAATTAGCACAAGCAACGACTGCAGTAGACTACATCAATCACCTACTATTGTTCTTGCAATACGTTTCTCGTGCGATTATTTATGCTATAGTACAATGTTTACATTATATTATATTGTAATCAAACTTTACAACTAGTAAGATGTTTTAATAAGTAACTGATCATGAAAACCTTTCACTATTTCCTGCTGTTACATCTTTCAATATACAGTCTTCAAATGTATGTAGCTCAGTAGCCATGTCCATAGTAAAAATGAGCTCCACTAAGAAAAGTAATTGCCCACTCCTGGACTAGTGTATTTGGTCATTATGTGTGTATACTGTGTGTTTATGTGTGTGGGGTTATGATTTATTTCGTCTTGGTTTGAATTTTAACTTTTTTTCTTGTATTTGTAGGTAAGAATAATTGTGTGTTTGATTTACTGGCATAATTTCAAATTTACCTTGATTACATTTGTAGATATGTTGTGATACAAAAACTTCTATGTTGTCTGACAATTTGATTTTGCGCTGGTTTATTGTTTGGTTGATACCTATATAGGACTTGTTGCATTTTTTGCACTTGAGTGCATAAATCAAATTTATGCTGTTGTGGAGTTTTCAAAAGTGTAGGAGGTAACGTCTATAATGATATCAAGAAACCCACATCATTTCTTGTTGCATTTTGTGACCACTTTTTATTTGGATTCTTTTGCTTGTTTTTAATATATTTTTATTGCACCATTGTTGTTAAGCAGGTCTTGATTTCTTGCAATATCTGTAAATAGTTCTGGATTCTTCTTGTTGTATCTTGTGACATATATTAGAGCTTGTTCGACTGTATATTTTTTGGACTTCGTAGTTGGTCTATAGTTATTTTTCTGATAATTCAAAGACTTTGTTTATTCGTACGTGAGATAGCCCCGTTTCTTTTTTAAAATTTTATGTAGTTCTTCTAGGCGGATTTTTCGGAGGCGTTTATGGAGCGCTATAGTGCAATGTCTACGTGCTAGTGAATAGAGGATGGATTTTAGATTGTTTTGGGGGTAATGGCTCTTGAAATGAAGATATTGTTGGGTGTTTGTAGATATTGTTGGATAGATATCTGTGAATATGTTGTGTCTATTTCTAATGAGTATATCTATGAATGGCAATTCGTTAAAATTGTATTCTTAGGTGAATTTGATCTTCGGGTGTAAGTTTTGAATTAGAGTGTGGAATCGAGAAATCAAATACATGGAGGAATATATAAAGATGTGGCACAAGCCCAAAAGAGTAGAGAACCCAGTGAGGATCGAACTCACTACACAGTGAGTAAGTAATTGATCTAGCAAAACGAGTTTGCTAATCATTACACCACGGCACAGAAGATACGCGGCCAGTGTATAAATGCTGGTTTAAGAGACGTGCCCTTATCCAAGTTTAAGACATTTTCTGATACAATATTTACATTATTCAGACTATTGTCCTCATCTTTGTCGCCATATTTATTAAAACGTTTCGGCCGTTGTACGCTCCGACCTTCTTCAGGTGGTTGGAATGCCGAACTGATCCCTTTATTTCGCTCACTGTGGTAGACTGTTCTAATTCCACGTGCCATGTTTAATCAGTTATCAGTTATCTCCTGTTAATTCATCTCTCCAAGTTCTACACCGCCTTAACCAGGTATTGAACTCACGCTCTTTGGGTCCTGTCACTGGATCTAACCAACGCCTTTATCCACTTTGCCATGTGTCCTTGAGGAATGATATGTTATAATAAATATGGTGACAACGATGAAGACAATAGTCCGAATAATGTAAATAGTGTACATCATAACTCATCTCATACATTTTCTGATGTCTCGGATTTTCTAGGTTAAATTTTGGAACTCCAAAACAGAACGAAGACAAATATCCACGGCAAAAGCTGACATTTCATCAGACACGTATTGAACTATGTCGTCGATAATTAAAAAAAAAAAAAAGATCCAAAATCAACATCTGTCTCCAAGTTAGTTACATCAAATTCTCTCAATTTTTATCTGTTGATTTCCTTTCAACATTTGGCTGACATTAGGTTCTAAATTATCGCCAACACTCCGTACGGTAACTAAATTACTTATAAGAAAAATACCCCGACTATAAAACCCTATTGAACAAAATGAATTAGAAACTAAAGAGTAAAAACGAGTAATCAATAAGTCTCGCGTGTAAATCGATTGTCATTTAAGGATGATGTTATCGGATTGTACTGATAAGTAAAGTAATAATCAAATGAAACGCCTGATCCGTGTGATACTATTCACACCATCATAAAAGTCAGTTCAATATGCAGTTAACAAGAATTATTTGATAAACCTATATCAGATTGGGATGACGTACTGCACAGAGATCAACAGAAAAACAAAACCAGAACTTTAAAAAAGAAATGAAATAAAGAATAAAGGCGATAAGAATCTATACGAGTTCTTGAGTCCGAGGAAGAGTTCAAAAGAATTTTTATCAGAAGAATAGATCAAAAGATATTTAAAAAAGAAAGGTAAGAGCATAGAGAATAATCAAAAAAAGTTCTTGGTTTGAATAAGAATGGATGTGGGCATTTGGAGAGATTTGAGGGAACGAGCCAGGCAAATAATTTTTCAGCACACTCTCTTGTATATAATTACAGGGTGCTATGGGTAAATTGTCGCAATTCTGTAGTTTCTATTGAATTTCGCGCATGCTCGTTGTCTGTTTATTTTATTTTCTCGATTGCACAATATAGTAGTGTCAGTTGGTCATCGTCCGTGAGAAAAAGAGCATCATGATACAATTCACTCCGAAATAAATATGGAAACGTAATGTCGTACTGCTTGGCATTCGAGCCGGAAGCTCCCATACAGAAAATTTCAGAGTATTTGTGTGCCAATCTGAGGACAGAACAGAGGTTTCGGAAAGAGTTGGATGAGTCAAATGGTGATTAAGATGATACAGTAGCTCGGAAAACTCACTCTGATCGTTCTGATCTGCTGAGGGTCTCAGATTATAGACAGAGGCCTGCATCAAATGCCTTGAGGAGGCAGTGCTGCCCTGGGTCAAGAGGGTGGCTGCTGGAAGACCCTATACATGACAAAGGGGACCATTCACTGTACCACAAAAACAGGAAAACTCAGTCATGGTTGTCAGACAATTTCTGCGCCCACATCACCCCTTAATTCTGGCCACCTAACACCCCAGTCTGCAAACCCCTTGATTATTATGTGTGGTGCCCAGATGAAAGAGTGACCTACAAAACTCCTTGTAACTGTAACGGAGAGAGTTTGGGAAAAACACACAAACACACACACATATATATTTTTTATTGAAATTGGAGTAGATTTAAACAGCGAAATTAGATCAGAACAATTTTGTTTACTGATGGAAATCTGATCTAGCCCATTTGGAAGTGGGTCGTTAAAAATACAATGTAAATGGTCAAAATAAATTTTATCGGTTAAAATTTGAAATAGAGCTTACTAAAACTATGAGGAACTTTGAAATTCACATGATTTTGGGTTGAAAGCGGCAATCATGATAATCGCGTGCGAACGAAGGGTCGATTTATGATCAGCCAGGTTTATCTATATAAACACGCATAGACATCTGTAGACAGAGTGGTTGGCTCGTCTGCCGTCGAAAGCAGTCGATCTGGGTGGAGAGAGGTCGGAGATTGAATTTGATGTCAGAGATTGAAACCAAACGCCCGCTAACATATGTTGTTGATATAAGTACGAAGAAGCGAATTACTCCTCCAACAATCTAACACTGCTACTGCTGCTATTATTAATACCACTGGAAACGGAAACGTCGAACAAGCTACAAAAACCAAATGTTGGTTTCTGCTCGTCTGTCTTTGAGTGCAGTCGAGCTGGGTGGAGAGATATCGGAGATTGAAAGTGAACAAAGTTGAATTGAAGGCTTGAAGAAGTACGAAAGTGATGTCAGAGATTAGAACAAAAAGCCCGCCAACATGTACTGTTAATATAAGTACCAATGCTTCTGCTACCACGAGGATTACTACTACTGTTATTACTGCCGAGGAGGAATGCAACTATAAACCTTAAGCCGCGTACAGAAATCTTTATCTCTCCATCGCAAGAGTCGCATATCGTTCTGAGACGATTTAACAAGTTAATCAAAACCGACTCTCTCTCTGTCTAGAATCCAGTGTATGAGTTTTTTTTTTCTTTTTACGTCATTTATTTTCTGTAACCCGTTTCTTTTCCATACTATTCTTTTCTGTTATATAAAAGGCATTGACAATTCAACCATTGAATAGTTGTTTGTCCGGCTTTCTGCAGATATATATATATATATATATATTTGGTGCATTCTAAATTTCTTAGCACAGACTCTCCAGCCGTGTCTACATCTTCAGTCGACCGTGAATGGATGAATATCACCTCTGCTTTCTGAATCAAACCAAACACAACGTGGGCAGGAAGCAGGATTAAATCAGTGGACCGGTCGAATGACCTACGGATGCACAAAGGGCCTACTGTTACTACCTTAAGTTCGGTTAAGACCGAGTAAGACCAGAGAGTAAGACGTCGGAGGTTGAGGAGCTGGGGCGAAAATGTTAGATAACACCAAAGATAAACAGAAGGCAAAGATTACGGAAGCATTCACCAGCTTAAGCAAGGAGACCAGCTAGAAGAGTTGCAGGATATTCCGAAGGCGTCTTGAGGTTGTGGTTGATGCCAGTGGCGATGTTATTGAATAAGTTTACTCGTTAGTATTTCAAGAGATTTTTATATATTTTTGGTAGATATATCTGTTAAAATAAGATGTCAGTGTTATTTTCATTTTTGCATAATTAAGACGGCAATGACTACTCGGTGAGAAATAAGAGACAAATTAAAAGCAGGTATTATTGTTATGAAGCGAACAATAAGAAATTAACTTCATTAAAGTGAATTAAGATCGCGTTCCGCCAGAAAAACTCCTCTAATGTGGAATAAAGATAGGGGTACCCGGTTAAAATTTGTTCATGGGTATAAAAAAAAAACCTGATTCATTTTGGGAAAGTGTTTTATGGGCAGATAAAGTAAAAATCGAACTATTTGGGCGTAATTCAAGGATTCATGCAAGTTTCTCGGACATTCGGGTCGGTAAATCTTGTTTAATAGTATTTATTATAAAGAGTGCATTTACTTAAATATTTGTACCTATAAAAAGAATGTATAATCAGAAAAGGGTATATATATATATATATATATATATATATATATATATATATATATATATACGGAAAAAACAAACAAAAAATCCTTATATACAATTTATACTGTTTTAATGTTAATATATCAACGTCGGACGTTTCGGTCTAATAAACCATCTTCAGGACATATTCATAAATATAACATTATCAATACAACATGACAAATACGATGTACATAATAACAAGACTTATCCAAACAAATAACTGAAAGTTTTATAAGATCAGCGCTCCGTTTAAAACATGGTCACGTTGTCGTCACGTGGGCGACGCTGTGAAAATGTATTCCTAAAATTTGAGTATTTTGAATGAAAAATGAAAAGAATTCTATTTTGAACTAAAATTTATATGTACGCTTGTCGAGCATTAATCTCGCTAGAAAAGGGGAAATACGAAAGAAGTCAGGATTAAATATATATATATATATATAATTATTTTAAAAAGTTATGACATAAATATGATTTATAACATAAATATAACATAAATCATTTTTTTTTAAATAATTATATCTGCTCTAGTTTGTATTGAGCACTCTTTAAAGAATAGTAATTGTTGGTTATTGGAATTCCTTCCGTATATACCAATTATATAGGATACACACACACACACACACACACACACACACACACACACACATATATATATATATATATATATATATATACAAAAGTGGACATAGAGGCGACAGTCTGTTTCATGCTATATGCAATCGTCAGGCCACGTCAGGTCATGTTATACGCAATCGGTGGCCTGACGATTGCATATAGTATGAAACAGACTGTCGCCTCTAAGTGTTGACCTATGTTCACTTTTATATTTACACACGCTCTATCTCTGATATTGAGCACTTTATCCCATAAATATAGCACACCTTAAGACTATATTTCTTTTCATATACATATATATATATATATATATATATATATATATATATATATATATATATATATATATATGCATGTGTTTGGAGGATATTATATATTTGGCCAACAATTTTTCTTTTATTCTTCTTTCATTGAGACGATTCAAAAACGATTTATGTTTAGTTTTATGTTTCATTTTTCTAATTTTCTTTCTGTTTTACTTTTTATGGGAAAGAAGATGATTCACCAAATGTCCATAGTGATTATTTTCCAGAGGATTCTGGATCAATAGAACCTGCATCAGGTTTTATGTGAAGACTGGTATTTTGGTGAATATGTTGTAAAGAAATCGATTGTTCTTTGTTCGTGATATACGTAATTCAATGAAGGGCGAGGGAATGTAGTGGACATCCTTAAACACGAAGAACAGAGGCGAATGGGGACAGCGTGCGAACTCTGATGCACTCCGTTCGAGGATTACCAGAATTGTCTATTCATAGAGATAGACGGGATAGATCTTAAGAGTGGATTTACAAATAAGAAGAATGATGTGATATCATTCGCGAGTTTCTGTCGAAGAAAGGTAAAATAATTGCTAATTTAGCAGACTTAATTCCAAATGATTTTTTTTTTGTTATTTTTTTGAATACATTTAATATTGAAAATTGACCTGGAAAGAAAAAGATTTGTTGACATCACTGGCATACACGAAGATGTGAACACATCACTTAATAACGTTTTTTTTTTAGTTGACATGAAGTGGAAAGAGTATATTTAATCAAGTGTGGGTCTACAGCTAAGAAGCTTTGTTCATTATGTCATGCTAAATAAATGTTCTCGTCAGAATCTATCTTATATTTGTACGTCTACCATCCACCCTTGCTATATATATATATATATATATATATATATATATATATATGTGTATGTATGTATGTATGTATGTATTTATCTATGCACACACACACACACACACCCCACACACACACATATATATATATATATATATATATGAAAGGCAGGATATGTGTGTGTGTGTGTGTGTGTGTAACGAATGCACGGCCGCAGTTTTCGACAGATTTGCTCCAAAATTTAAATGCACATGCTCCAAGTTAGCCTTAAGGCCAAGACTGACGTTGCATTTCCCAACTCCCATCGATAGTGGAAAGGATCGATTTTTTCATGCTTCTACGGCACTTTTTCATGTAGTTTGCGGCCATTTTCTTCTGGCCAGAGTGAGAGCCAATAGCTGGCTGCCACGAATAGGCAGGAAGGTTCTATTGCCCAGCGTGAGAGCCAACAGCTGACTGACACGAATGTTAACTAGCATGCTAGCATGCAAAAAAATAATCGATAGCTGCATTCGTCACAAGTGGGAAAAATTTAAATGTGCATGGCACTTTACTCCAATTGGCTCATTCGTTTGCATAAACTCAACGTTGATTCTGATTCCGCAGAACTGGGTTGGGTGTGAAAAAGTATTTGTTATTAACATTCTTTTTTCATTCGTTTTTTCCAGTTACGAGTCCATTTTTAAAGCTGATCGTTTTGTGTTCATTTTGTTTAGTTCTTTTTTTCGTAGCAGATTTAATGTTTAGTATAGAGCTTAGAAAAAATTCGCAATGTGAGATAGGCAAGAAGTAAGGCATGTAGCAACATCAGCACGACAAAGCGCACTCCTTTAAAGGCGAGGAAGGTCAAAAATATTTTAAGTCAAGTGATAGGGGTTGCTGTATGAGTCGTTCGATTTTTGAATCAAGCACGGACAACGCTGGGCTATGCTGCTATATATATATATATATATATATATATATATATATATATATATATATATATATAGAGAGAGAGAGAGAGAGATACTTGATGAAATCCAAATAAGAATATGCAATGTTATTGATCCTGACCTGGCATATCGGCTTTAATCTCTTTCCAACCGCCGTAACGTAGCTTCCTTCTGCCTTGTCTTTATGTAGTTTCATGGTAATTGTTCTGATTTTATAGTTTTAAGAATTTAAGCGCAATATTATAGTGGCGACAAGGTCTCATCATTTTACAGTTAAATTCGCTAAACGTGACCGTAAGTTCTATGCTAGCAGTGTCTTCTATCCCAATTCTCATTTGCGGAACTCTCTTCTGGCTTCTTGCCTCACATTCATTTCTAAAAATGTAAATGCAGTACCAATAGTTATATTCTGTCTTCTTAATTTTTGTTATTAATTAATTATTTTTCTCCTTAATAGTAGGATTTTACCATATACTCGAACATTGCATCCTAGTGGTTTTATAGTTAAAACGAGATCCAGGGATGGTGACAGCGATGTCACCACCCGTCTCATTGACTGAATATTTTCCCAAGGCGCATAATTTGAAGGTGACATATAGCATGTAAAGAGACTTGTTGATCCAAGATTATTCAGGAAATTAAAATATCATACTTCGTATATTTACATAAATATTTTGATTTGGAAATGATTATTAAAAATAAGATGATCGGTTGGCTTGGTTTGGTTTATTTTGTTTAACAGCATATTAACCTTAATGGGTTATTTATTGCCGGCACCATTTTTAGGATAGATACGTATGAATAGAGTATGTATTCTTTTGGTTTAGATTGGTTTCGTTTATTTTGTTTTACGGCATATCAAGCTCAATGGGTTATTTAATGCCGATAACATTTTTAGGATACATTCGTATGATTAGAGTATGCATTCTTTGGTTTAGATTGGTTTGGTTTATTTTGTTTAACGCCATATCAACCTCAATGGGTTATTTAATGCAGACAACATTTTAGGATAGATTCGTATGAATAGAGTATGTATTCTTTTGGTTTAGATTGGTTTCGTTTATTTTGTTTTACAACCTATCAACCTCAATGTGTTATTTAATGCTGACAAAAATTGTTATTGCTGGTAATATTTTGTTTTGTCAAAAATCTGTTTCTGGTAATATATTTCCTTCAAAATTATATTGCTGGTAATAATTTTTCAAAAAGTATTGCTGGTAATAGTTAACTTTTTGCCCATAGCTGGGACCCTAACAGGTGCTACCACCCCGGATTAGGGGGCACCTGTGACACCAGCAATTAAGAGGTGGTTCCACGCTCCTCAAAACCTTCTGATCAGAGGCCTTGCTGCTGGACCTAGTTTAACGTCTTACGCAGGACGCGGATGTAGTTAAACGTCTTACCCAGGACGCATATGTAGTTTAACAGGAGGAGGATGTAGTTTAACGTCTTACCCAGGGCGCGGATATAGTGTAACGTCTTGCCCAGGACGCAAAAATAAGAAGAAACAGGAATATATTTCTGAATAATAAAGCATTGAATCATGCAGCTAATCTACTTTCAGTGTTGCAGTATTCAGTCAGTTATCCGTATGCAGACAGTTTGTTCCTGCAAAAAAGTTCTTTTCTAAATAGATATAGTTCTTCCAGGTGTTCAATTAATAGCTTTCCAGAAAATGAGTTAACAGAAGGATAAAGGGGAATAATTTGACTGCAGAAAAATAGTCATCAGTTAATCAAAATTGTGTTTTCACAACGCTATTCCGTGAATGAAATTGTCACATTTCCTAATTCTTACGCATAATGGATAATGAAAAGTGGTGATAGTAATATAAGAAATAAAAAAAAAAATATTGAAGGAAAATACGATAAGATTTTTTAAAACTTTTTAGTAACAACAGCAAAGTTTGATAAAGAAAAATGCAGCGAGAATTACAGAAAGTATAAGGTATGATACGAAGAGAAGAAAAAAGATGGAAGCGGCTCGGAAGAAAAGAAGCGGTATAAAAGGTTAACACGAACAAATAAAATGCGAGAATAAAGGCGGCTCTATTAAATAGGACAAGGATTTAATTGAAGATAAAGAAAATAAACTATTATTAAAAAATAATCAAAATAAAAAGGATTGATTCTTTTCAGTTTAAAAGAATTACAGGGTTAGAGACAAACGACACAGAGATGAACAGGAAGAAGGGCAACCGGAAGTTAACCGGAAGTTAACATCATTTACATCCGTCTCCTCTTTTTTCTTCCCCAATCAAAATTTTAATATAAAAAAAATCCTATTCTGTGTTCGTTAACACATGGTTAATAATCCATACTCAAACGCATTGTTCTTTTCATAGACTCAGTCTCTCTGGTCGTAGTTACGAATGCAATTCATCGAATTTTGATTTTTTCTATTTGTTATTACGGTTTTTTGCTTTGATTGATTGATTTCATATCGCTAAGTCACCTTTTCTTAACACTATTGTTATTAGTTCGTGTTCCGTTTGAACACTTTTCAAACTCTTCAGAAGAAAACATATAAATTCTCTTTAAAATGTCACCTCTCTAACCAAGACCAAAGTCTTAGAGATACTCAGGTTTAATTAATTCGATACATAGTGCAATGTTTTCTGTTTTTGAATATAAGAGCGAAAAATTACCGAATTCGTCTGAAAGGGAGCCTACGAGAAACACAATAAGATAAAAAAAACAAAAAAAAACGCCAGCAACATTTTGCTTACAATGCATATTTGATAAAAGCAGAAGACGTGAAGACTTAAATGGCTTTCAATTCTTTTTCTTCGTCTCTCTGTTTGATTCAAACAATGAATAACAGAGGAAGACGAATGTTACGTTGGACCATTCAGACGCTTTTGAATAATAGAATAGCAAAATGCAGCCCAATGGTTATGAAGCTAACAAGAATGTCTCAGGAGGTACATCTGAAGTTTTGTATCTGGTAAAAATTTAAAAAAATAATCGGCACTTCAGATGAAGTTTATTTCTTGTGGGTACTTATAATGGTATAGCACATTGACGGAATCAAGACAACTTAGAGAAAAATGGGATTCAGACCAAGATTGTAGACTTCTAGTAAAATGACATATTGTGTACTGTGATGATTTGCCCAAGAGTTCAGGAATAATAATAATAATAATTATTATTATTATTATTATTATTATTATTGTGGGTGTTATTGTTGTTGTTTTGAGGTGGTGTTGCTGTTGTTTAATTTGATTTCTAGCGTATACTCCTATCTTTTCGGTTATCAACCAGTGACCTAAGGTCAGAAATATCATCATGGCATTTTCCCCTGAGTATTTAAAAAAAACAAAACAAACAAAAACAACCCCACCTATGATCACACACATTTTACACAGATAAAGCACTTCGAAAGGTGTGAGCAGTACTTGTATGTACATTTTTTTTCTTTAAAGCTTGGCTTACCAGGGGTCCCTTCAATGAATCGAGCGGAACCTTTTCCAGTCAAATCGAGGTTTCCAAGTACAACAGGACATGTTGATGTCCTCCTGTGCAATATTTTTGATATTTCGATTTTTATTATTATTATTATTATTATTATTATTATTATTATTATTGTATGCTATATTTGATCATATTCTCCGCAGATCCTGCCTTTCGGGTTAGTTCTATCATTGATTATCTGACAGTCATAGGATCTGGTTACGAGTCTTTGGTCCTGAGCTGCAATAATTAGGGTTTATGTGTCAGCGTTTAACCCGATGATCCTCAGCTACTGATGCGTTTTCTGTTGGCCAACATCTACTTTCATTGCTTTTATGTATTTGCCATACAACGCCCTGTCCTTGTTTTGTGTAATTTCATTTGGCCATATTGTTTTGTTTTCTGTCTTACTCGTGTATTTGCATATTTTTTGTGTGGATATGGTTTTAGATACTTTAAGCTGTCTCTTGATGACTGCAGCTTCTTTGTTGGTGGAGTGGATTTGGTGTTTTACTATTTATAGAAGAGGATCATTGTGAGCTATGCATAAAATCCAATTGTTGTAGTTTTTAGAGTTAATTCAAGTTGGACTAGACCTTGGCTTCTTGAAGCTCTTGGTACGTACAGCCTATCAACATCTGATTTCGGGTGGTGCATCCTCTTTTGGGTAAGCATTTTTCTGATCTTGGCGTCTAATCTTTTAATGTCATTCAGCTTCGATTTAATAATGATGAAGATGTTTGTTACTTCCGGTAGAGCTAAGGCGTTGATAGTCTTAATTTTATTGGCAGCATTAAATTTGCTTTCTAGTATAAACTTATTGTCCTATAGTATTATTTTCGGATATTTTTCGTCTTAATTGTATCTAGTGTTCCATCTCGTTCATTAATTTCTAAGTATTTGTATACATCCTCTTAGTCTAGTTGCTTAATTTTGTTGTTGATATCAAGGTCTAAATCTGTAGCCTCTCTTAGTTCACCACTTTTGAAGGTAGCTTTGACATATTTGTCAATACCGTACTCCATCCTAGTGTCTTCACTGAAGTTTTTGCCATTGATGAATAGGTCTTTCTGCTGGCTGTCATCCTTGGCATAAAATACGTGATTCACTTTATCCGTATGTTACTTGCATTCACAGCTACTGCTGTTCAGTAGGCAGCTGAGTGCGCGAATGCGATGCAGAAGAGTAGTGGCGAATATAAATTTGCTTCGAAGATCCGACATTTGATATTTAGTTTCTATGTTAATGGGCCGTTTCTATGATTTAGGTTTAGTGTAGTCCTCCAGTTTTTCGTGATCTTCGTTATGAATTTGACCGTATTTGTATTATTTTTATTTCCTTTCCGGGTCCCGCCCAGGTACATAAGGTAAGAAATGGCATCATGACACTTTCCACTGACAAAAAAAAAAAGAAATAAATAAATAAACAAAATAAAATTACATAGATAAAGCCATTCGTAAAGTGTAGGCTGTATTTGTCAGAACAATTTTTTGTATCTCTTTGAGGCATGGACTTCCAGGAATAACTTCAATTAGTCTACTGGAATCTTTTCCAAACAATCCCAGGTCTCCAACTACAACAGGGATTGTTGATGTTCCCATGTGTCACATTTTTGAGATTTCTATTTCAAGGTCCGTGTATTTTGACAGCTTTTTGAATATCTTCAGAGATACATTGCAGTCTGCAGGGACTTCCATATCAATAAGGAGGCACATTTTTTTTGTGGTCTTTAATAACGATATCTGTGTGGTTGGCTTTGATTTTTCTGTCAGTGTGTATTGTGTAGTCCCATAGAATTGTAACAGGTCCTATCTCCGTAACCGGATCTGGGTGGTGTTCATACCAGTTTCTTTCAGTTTCCTTCCCGTAGAAGTTGAAAATTTTCCAGTGCCCACTCTGTCATGCCGGGTTTTATATTCAGTGGGTGCCAATATCGTGCAACTTGATGCAAGATGATCGATCGTTTTTGGAAATTTTCACAGAATCTGCATTTTGGGCTAACACAGTATTTTAGTATATTTGCTTGATAATTTCTAGTTAACAAGCGTTGGTCCTGTGCAGCAAGGATAAAACCTTCAGTTTCAGCCCCGTAGTCACTGACGGGTACGGGTTTTGTCTACGTCTCCGCCAAAAATATCCGAGTATAAAGAAAGCCTCGGAAGATATTGAGGAGTCAGGAGTATCACAAATACGTAAGTTAAACAAAAGTTTACGTTTTTCACCCTCCGGTGAAAGAAAACAAAAATTCTATAATAATGAAAAAAGTGCAACGTTCAGAGCAAATAATGACGAAAATCAAAGCAAATATAAACCCCGCCCCATCTGCATGTTATCGATGTGAAGGACTACACTGGAATAAGAATTGTCGTTTTAAATATAAAAACTGTCTTGCGTGTGGAAAAATGGATCACAAGGCATCCCAATATAGGAACAGAAAATTTACTAGTAGGATAAGAGCTACTAGAATGCATGATGAAGACAATACTAACATAAGGAAATATGTGGAACTGGAAATCTTAAATAAAAAGATAAAATTGCAGGTAGACTCAGCGTCAGATCTGACGATAATTAACCTACAAACATGGAGAAAGCTTAATAGGCCAACCATGTTACACACACAGAAAATTGCTAAGTCTGTTGCAGGAAAGCGTATAAAATTCGAAGGAGAAGTCATCGTAAATGTAAAATTTCACGGGAAAACAAGAAAACTCAAAATATTCGTAATGAAAGATACAGAAAATCTGGTGGGCAGAGACTGGATGCAGAAGTTCGACGTATGGGATTTATCTATCAGTTCTTTTTGTAAAAAGATAGAGTGTGAACCATCAGAAGCGACAAAGTTAAAGGAAGAATTACATTATCAATTTCCCGAGGTAATTTCGAGCGGGTTGGGACGATGCAACAAGTTTGCAGCCAGAATTGAATTAAAAGAAAATGTCCAACAAGTATTTAAAAAGAAGAGGAACGTGCCGTTTGCTACCATAGAGAAAGTCGACAAAGAATTAAAGAGAGCTTTGAAAAAAATAGTTAACAGACTAGGAAACGTGATGTACACAATACAAGGAAAAAATCACACAGAGAAGACATATGGACCAAATATAAAAAAGACGGGTTGAAGAGCCAAGCTCATCACCCGCTGAAAATGATGATTCGATGGAGGCGATCTTTGAAGCTTTTGAGATTCAAAGACCACAAGAAGAGACAGAAATTAGAAGGACTAGCAGGAAAAGAAAAATTATAGAGCCTCTGATTATCGATCATAAAAAGATACTAACTCTCCCCAAAAAGGGATCTAAGGAGGGGGTGTTGAGGGGTCCTCCCCTTTTTACACAAATGGACTCAACCAGTATATACATATACTACTGCTACATGAAGACCCGATGTTATAACATAAAATAAGACATATCTTGGCTGATTTGCAGGCAAATAAACTAACATACTTAAGAGCGAGAGACGGATGTGAACGGGACAAGGCCCAGTCACAAAATGACCATTATCGTCGTCTACGCATAATCCCGACGCACGAGTTCCGGTCTGAAAATAAAATAATATTTTAAAGTGTTTCTATTTGTCGTTTTTCGAGCCAGTTAAGCCATAAAAAAACGACATAAAAGGGGTCATACTGGGAAGTACAACAGCAGTCAACAGGAGGCCAGGGAAGAAAACTGTCACGGTCAGTCAGCAGCAGTCAGCAGGAGGAGCGCCATGCCAACCAGTGTGAACTACTATGAGAGATCAACCCAGACCGGGAGCCGGCTTATGAACTATACCACAAGGTAGCTGTCCCAAACCCACACGTTCCTGAAATAAATCACGTAATTTCTGCTGTTGTCGTATTTTCTTCTTGCAACCATACGCTTGTCTATAACACCGAAAGAGCGAGACAACAGGAGGAAGAGTGAAAGGTTGTAGGTAACCGGAAGAGTGAGAGTAATTTAACAGACAGACAGAACGAACGTAGCGAGCAAGAGTCATAGTGAGCGAGCACGTAGACTCAGTAAGAAGTCATGCAGCGATACTTAAATTCCAAAGACTGTATAGATATTTTGCTACTAACCCGTATTACTAGAACTACTAACCTGCATTATCAGTTTGTATTATTACGTTAATACATTAATTTCCTATATTCATTCTTGGCGTTTGTTATCTATTGGTACCAGATTTTATCCCGGAATCCGCAACAGTTTTATATTCAGTGGGTACTAACATTCTACAACCTGATACAAAATTGATCAGTTGTGTCTGAATATTTTTTCACAGATCGCGATAGGTTTTTAGGGACATGTGATTATATATAATTTAATGTTTAAAAAATTATTCAGTATTATTATTATTTAGTTAATATATAATATTGCACGAATATCTATATTGTTGAAAATCGAATTTTCGACAATATACTAATTCTTTACGTATTTAGGTAATTTTTTAAATCTTTTATCAAAAACGACATTCTTGTACATGTAATTATGGATAATATGCTTTAATTACTATTATTTAATTAATAACTATTTGTGCTCAGTTGTTGACATTAATAGCTAATGTGTTAAAATTTTGGAATAATAAAAATTTAAATTTCATCTCTCTGACAGATGTCACGATCTGTCAGTATGTTTGCTTGTTATTAATATAATAATAATAATAATAATAATAGTAATTATTATTATAATTATTAGTAGTAGTATTAGTAGTTTTAGTAGCAGTAGTAATGAGGAAGAGAAGGCTAGAATACAAATATACTCATCATAATGACCAGACTGGTAAGTACATATCTGTCAAATAAATCCCAGGCATATGTGTTTTATATAGTGAGAGTTTTTGATAAAAGCAACACATACAGTTTCTTCATCGTACCAACTGTAAAAAACAAACAAGCCTCTCGACGTCCGGTTATAATGCTTTCCCAGTATTCTCGTGAACAATAATGTACAATGCGTTAGCAATCTAGGGACCATGCCCCAATGATTTAAATCCAGTCAAATGAAACTCATATCGCATAAAAATTCTCCAAGGTAAAACATGTACATACTAACTACTTCAATCTATTAAGATTAGAAGCCATGAGAGCCTTCTTCAAGTAAAGTAGGCGAAAAAAATATATTTCGAAAAAATATAGAAATTGGCTAAGTCGAACCTTACCTAAATATTTTAAACCTGTCTTAAAATTAAATTGCTTCGTTATTAAATAAAGATTTATCCTGAAAGTGTTAACGAATTTAACAATGAGATCACTGTTTTAAAGCAAAATATCATTAAAATGTATAAATGGAAAAATGATGCATTTTGTTTAATTCTTTTTAATCTAAGGAATTGTATAAACTGTAGCTGTATAATATGACGTATATGAAATTAAAACAATCATTAAAAAAATATTCTAAACATATCGAATGACTTTAATTTCGATAATTACTAGAATACCATTTTGCAGAATTCATTGGTCTTTTAAACAAAACAAAAATATATATATATATATATATATATATATATATATATATATATATATATATATATATATACTACAACTTTGGGTATTCGTAGTAAGCTTTCTCTTCTCCCATACTCGAGAAGTCAGATTTGGGAACGTCGTTGTAGCTTGTCCGATCAGTCTGTTGACCTTAGTGTTTTAGCAAGAGGGTGTCCGAAACGGTGGGACTTAGGTATGTGAATTCAATAACCACCTCTATATTCTAGTTGCTGATTTTGTTTGCGGGTGGCTGTTCAAATGCGTTCGGGGCTTCAACTGAAACCGATATTGTCTATCTGGAAGCAAGAATAGGCGGAAGGCTGTCCAGTTTGTCTCGACTGAGCGAAATCTAATTTCCCTAAGATACTCATTAGAGACTGCTGCTCGCAGATGATGCAACGCTGACAGCACAGTTTGAAAAGTAACTGCGGCGACTCATGGACAATTTTTCAAAAGCCTGCCAAGATATATATATATATATATATATATATATATATATATATATATATATATATATATATATGTGTGTGTGTGTGTGTGTGTGTGTGTGTGTGAATGAACTAATGTGCACTCTCCGTACCTTGTTCTAAGTCACTTCTTATTTTATGTGTCGTGTCCCTTCAGGACGTAGGTGATCATGTCTCTCCACATCCTCCTGTTCCTGGTAGCTCTTAATAAGTTTTAAAACTTTTTTTTTATTTTTCCCAGGCCGCTTTCTGTCATCCACTTGCTTCAGCTCACGCGTTGCTTTCCGTTATTCCTCTATCCGTCTTCTGAGTATCAGATTCTCCAAGCTCTCCTTTCTCATTACGTGTCCCAGATACTTCAGCTGCCTCTTCTTTGTTTGCATCCTCTCGAACACCTCATCGTTGCTCATATGTTCGGTCACATAGTATCCTCAGCATCCTTCTGTAGAACCACACCTCTGTTGCATCGTGTCCCCACTTCATCCTTGAGGAGACCGTCCAGCATTCGCTGCGATAAAGGATGACAGATATTACGTAGCAGTTCAGTACTCCTTACTTTGTTACCAATGAAATCCTCCTGTCTCGTAAAACTCCCCCTAGATTTTGAAATGCGTCTTTGGCCATCTCAATACGTCTTCGGATCTCTGCGTCGCATTTTTCGTCATCTGTCAGAACACTTCCCAGATATTTAAATTCCAGCACCTACTTAATTATGGCGTCCCCGACCTGTAAATTACAGTTCAGGCTCATCTTTTTGTTGATTACCATGCATTCTGTCTTCTTGTAGTTTTTGCTTAGTCCCTTCTTCTCACTCTCCTTCGCTATCATCTGTAGGATGTTTTGTAATTTCCTTTCCGTGTCTGCTATCTGCACTGTGTCACCTTCGCATCTTAAGATTGTGTCCGCTTATGATGAATCCTGGTAGGACCTCCAGTTCTCTCAGATTTGCCTCGCTGTATAGGTTGAGCAAGTCCGGTGAGAAGACACATCCTTGCCTTACGCCCCTTTGTATTTTTGTATATCTGCTTAACTG
This sequence comes from Acanthosepion pharaonis, assembly GCA_903632075.3. Taxonomy (NCBI): domain Eukaryota; kingdom Metazoa; phylum Mollusca; class Cephalopoda; order Sepiida; family Sepiidae; genus Acanthosepion; species Acanthosepion pharaonis. Next base: position 3,033,932 of record CAHIKZ030004056.1, read on the forward strand.
GTTGTTTTTATCTTTATGCTGGAGATTTGAGCTTTTTCATTATTCTAATGTCTTTCCCGTATATGTCTAGGTTGCTGAGCAGTTCTAAGGTATTTGTCGAACGCCCTTGCATAGTATATAAAACAGAGGTGTACGTTCTTCCGTATTTTTATTGCTCTTTCTGATGACATTATAAGAATGAATATCACTTTCCTCTGTTCGGTGTCTTTAACGAACCCGCACTGTTCTTGTCCTATCTCTCGACTGATTTGGCTGCGCGCTCTATTCATCAGAATACCGATGATAAGCTTTGTTGTAATGGCGAATTAGGTTGATTTTTCGATGAAGTTCACATTCGTTTACGGATGGTTTATTAGGCAGTGCTATGAAAATAGATCTACTTAAATCTTCCGACATATCCCTACTGTTGTAGATTTCATTTATTATTTCCGTAACCTTTTCTATGCTAAATTCATCTAAGGCTGTCAGCATCTCTGTTACAATTCCGTCTGGCCCTGCCGCCTTGTTTCTGTTCAATTTAGTAAGCGCAGATTCTACTTCGATTTTTATAATTTCAGGTACGTCGGTAATTCTGTGTATTGCCTGTTGTTCTCTTTCGTCATGGAAGAGTTCAATATATTTACTCTATTGCTGAAGATTTTCTTCTTTCTCTAATATGAACGTTCCCCCCTTGGATTTTATATGTTATCGAGCGTGTTTTCTCTTCTGTTAGTTTCCTTATTTGTTTATGCATATCTCCTTTGTCTGTGGTACTCAGTTTCTCTATGTCTGTACGTTTTTTCGTTTAGCTACTCTTCTTTAGCCTGCCTGCTTTTAGTTCTTATTTTCTTCTGTATTTTTCAATAGTTCGTTCCGCATCTTGGCGACGTTTACTGTCTCCTTTGCACCGTGTCAAGAATCTCATCCGTTGTCCTTTCGTTTTTTCTTCGTTCATAATTTGGGATGATATCGTTTGCTGATGTCACTAAAGCTTTTCTTAGTATATCCCATTTCGAGTTTGCATTTCATTTTGTCCCTTGTGTCATTTCTTCTTTTCACACTGTCTATATATTTTTCCTACAGGTCCGGGTCTCTCAGGAGGTTGTTGCATTGAGGTTACGGTGCTCCGTTAGGCTTCTTCAGTTTCCGTAGTTTATCTCTTAGTTTACATATCATAGGGCGATGGCCGCTTCCGCAGTCGGCACTTGGGTAGCTCTTGCAGTGAATCATTGCATTCTTGAATCTTTAGTTAATAATTATGTAGTCAATTTAGCTTTTACATTCTCCTCCTCGGCTATCCCATGTCCATAATCGTCTCGGATGTTGGCTATGCACCAGTGTTGCCTATTAACTTCTCATGGGCTATGCACCATTGAACAAATTTTTCACCGTGTTCATTGCGAGTTCCTATCCCCCTGCTCTCTCCCTGCCTATTTGGCGTTTAGGTCTCCCATGATAATGATGACCTGTGATTATCAATGAGCCTTAACGTTGTCTATCATGGAGTTATAAGATTCTGTTTCTTCTTCCTTAATTTGTGCTGTCGGTGCATCCACTACTATGATAGCTATGTTAAAAGGTGTTCCTTTCAGTTTGACTACCAGAATTCTTTCGGATATTTGGTAGTATCCCAAAAGGCATTTCTTGAATTATTAATCTACTATCTCCTTTATCGTTTTTCTCTCCGTCTGCATATATAATCCTGTGATTGTCACTAAAAAAATATCCGTTGTCTGGCCACCTACTTTCGCAATACATCTAAGATGTAGATATTTCCCATACTCATCTCCTATTGTTCCATGTCCCGACAGTCATTTTTTGTTTGCTGCAAGCAGTTGACACCTGTCACTGATGCTGGTCCTTTCTGGGCGACGGATAGGTTCCAAGGAATTTTATATATTCTTCTGCAGCACTAATTTAATATGCTTATATATATATCTATGTATCTTCTCTTCTCTCTCTATCTCTTTCTTTGTTGATTTAATCTTTCTATTTCCCAGTCAATACACACACAAAAACAAACACACACACACACACAAACACACACACACACACAAACACACACACACACACACAAACACACACACACACACACACACACACACACACACACACACATATATATATATATATATATATATATATATATATATATATATATATATATATATATGCATATGCCTGAATTAACAGCAAAATTACACAAATCGTGTAACAGTATGGGATCATTGTCCATCTCACAAAATCTTTAATATCTAAAAACCAAAAACTAAACTAATTGAGTTTCCTTTAACCAGCTTTTCAAATAAGACGGAAAGCCATCTTGACAACATTTGTGGTAAGAATCACTGATAAATCCTTTGAGTTCTTCAGCTAGATAGAGAACAGGTTAAAATCGTTTTGTGTCAGCCCTACTATGTCTTCCCAAATGAGCAATGGTGAGAGGAAAAATATCATTCCGGCCTTCAGTAATGGTAGCAGTATTTATACTTTGACTTCCATCTTCAAAGTCGATTCAAGAACCATCAGGAAAAACGGTGAATAAGCTTAAAAAGAGGAGACAGGGGGAATGAAAACTGGACCAGGAAGTAACAACACCAATGGGGATGATCATTTCAACTTAGAGCTAAATACATTCTTCTTGTTCAAATTAAAACCCCGGAAAATTCCAGTATGAAATCTTTAATATTTTCTAAGATACAACGGTTGATCTAAGATGCAACGCTTAATCTAACGATTAAACAATTTTGCTGTTACAGCCGGTATATATATATATATATATATATATATATATATATATATATATATATATATATATATATCAGTAATTCATCGAGTCTAGAAGAAACCTCAACAGAAAGCAGAAAGCACTGGACGGCCGTTTCGTTTTATATTTGGGACTCATCAGCAGTGCGCATCCACTACCGAGAATTGAAACCCGAAACGTCATACCAGCTGTACTAACGGTGACGAAGAGGTAGCGAACTAGATTCGATATTCCGCCGCTCGTTCACATATTCCGTGGTGGAACTCATCCAATTTCCTTTACCCATAGGACTGTGCCACCAAGACCCACGACTACCATCACCAAGCCAAATATATATATATATATATATATATATATATATATATATATATATATATATATATATATATATAAAGAAATAGGTTGGTTAATAAATGGTTATATATGGGAAATAGATAGGTTGGTTAATAAAAATAAAAACCAAAGAGAACCAATATAATCAGTAACATGAATATTTATTAAATATTAACCATATGATAGAAATGAAGCACGAAGTGAAATGTTTTATCATCGGAATTTTCGGACACGCCTGTATCCTTCATCAACAGCCCGAAGAACAGAGATATGAGAATAAATCACCAATAGATGGGGTATTTTATGAAAATAAACTTAAATGTAAATTTTGGTCGGTGTAAAAGGTTTCAGCAGGTCTATTATTACTAGTGTATGTCGTGGTGGAAGTGTGATTGTAAACGTTGATGAAGAAAATTATAAATTGTGAGGGGAAAAGACGTCTCGCGTATTACAAGTTGTAGCACAAATTGGCAGAATAATTCATGTGTTAAAAGAAGGAACTATGATTAAAATATGTTGTAAGGAAAAGGAAGAAAAAGAAAGAAAAAATGAAAGAAATGTGGAGAAAGGGAATATTTAATAATAATAATAAAGATGAATGAACAAAAGTATTGATAAAAAATTTAGAAATCTATTATGAAAAAAGTTTATGTACAGAGAAACGTATAAATTGCCATATAGTGGCTAAGAAAAGTTTCTACCCAGGAGAAATAAAATAGATCCAATTTCGAAATTTAATTGCGTTATCCCAAATCAACATAAATAAAACAATATTTGGAATTAATATGGAGTAGGTTGTCCATTTGCTAGTTTCAGTGCTTGTATTCGATTTTTCATGGATTTGATCCAGTTATCCATAATCATCTGATCCATATTTTGCCACCCCTTTAGCAATGTTTCTGACGTGATTTTCGTTGCACGCTCTCGAAGTTTTCGGTCAGGGTGGTCCCACACGTGCTCTATTAGAGTCCTACCATGACTTTGGGCCATCCATGGCAGTGAGCTGATTCCTTGGGATTACTTCCAGACTTTTGATACTTTGCTCGTATGATATGGCGCTCCATCTTCTTGAAAAAAGGTAGGCATTCTTATCAATCTGATTGGTTTCAAATAGTGGGAGTAGTCTTTTCTCTAATATTTGACAGTATTTTGGACCATTCAACCGCTCGTCAACAAGAATCAGATCCAATTACCCTCCAAACCAGACAGCGGCCCACACAATTACTCTAACCCCTCAATGTTTCAGGGTTGCCTGCAGACATTCAGTGTTCTAAGTCTCATTCTGATTTCTCCAAATATAAATGTGTCTCGAATTCGAATACTGGCAGAATTTATTTTCATCTGACCAAATTACAGACTGTCAAAATTCATATTTGCTCTCGAATTGTCTCGTCCAGTTCATGCGCCTGTTCGTGTTAACCTTCGAAATCAAGGGCTTCTTTCTTGCAGCTCTTCTTTGATATCCTTGCTCTTTTAGAGCAATATTCCCATGTTGTTGGAGACATCATTGACGCTATGATGACTTTCCTCTTCAGCGCCATTTTCCTTCACTCAGACACGATGTTTGGTCTTCCTGAACGTTTTTCCACACGACAATGGCCCTCTTAATTAAATTTCTTGACAATATTAAGCGTTTGATGATTAACCTAGAAAAAACAACCAATTTCTCAATTTGACTTGCCACACTGATGCCATCCTATTATTTGTCCTCGTTGAAATTCATCAATTTCCTTAATTCCGCGAACTTTCATTACAAAATATATAGCCAAGTATCGTTCATAGATGAGAGTCGCTTGGTACTTATTCGGTACTGTCTAGAAAGAAAGACGAGACGTTATTACACAATCCAAAATTACTGTAATCAAAGGTAGCTAAAATAATATCATAGCCCACTGTACACGTATAGATATAAATACATGTACATAATTAATATGTATATTCACTGACCTTTCCGTCTCATTACATAAGTTTATATGTAAAGGAGCCTTAGTGATAGATTCAAAGATGGTATAATGATGTTGATTCTAATCAAGAAAGTGACTGGAGAGTAGCTCTCAATGTACTTGGGAATCATTCTACTGCTGACTAATAAGTCATGACGGAAAGCATAGGCAGTAAAACATAAAATAGAGTAGGTAGATCGGGCGATGTCTTAAAATGTATGGAAAAAAGTGTGTGTGTGACTTAGTCATCCGGGGAATGGTGTTTCTGATTATGGGTGTCTTTGCGGAAATGGTGCTGTCTAAGTAAACCCAAACCCCCTGTTTAGTCCCTCAATGTGGAAATTTACTTTTAGGCTGTAATTCAGTTGCGACCTGCGTCTGTCCTACCGACTACTAAACCAAGACGCCAAAAGCACGTATCCGACGTTGTCGATGCTATGACCAGGTTGGTTGAAGTTTACAGAAACGGGGGGGTTGTTGTTTTCCTGATGTTTTTGTGGTTAATGAATCCTAAACGGTACTATGTTCTGATCTCACCCACATAATTCGCCTTCGCGCATCTGGGGTAGAAAAGTAAATATATGTTATTGGGACCGTCACAGAGTCGGATGTTTGAATACCACGTGAGTACCGGAGTGTGTGTAAATGTTGCGAGTGGTGATGTGTTTGCAGACTTGTGTTTGTTGCAGTGACATTCCCATGGTGAGGTGATGCGTTACGTTTGTTTGATAACGTCAAAATTCTGAAGAGTGTTTGAGGCTTACACCTAGTGTGTAGGGGGGGTATCGTTAAATATTTTACTAATATATATATATATATATATATATATATATATATATATATTATATATATATATATTTATATATATATGTGTGTGTGTTTGTGTGCGTGCGTGAATGTGTCTAGAAATAGAGATAGAGACAAAGAGAGAGAGACAGAGATAGAGAGAGAGAGATGTATATTTAAAATGTATTCACAATTTGATTTCCTAATTCAAAATATGGTCTTACTTTGATCTTTTTCCGAAATTTACCATAGAAATGTGATATTAACATAGATTTAAACACAATGAATTTGTTCTGAGAATGTAAGATTATTCTTAAGAGAGGAAAAAAAAACTGACAACACATTCTTTATGCGTCTCTTTCTCTTTTTCCTTCTCTCTTTGTTTCAGTTTCTACATGTCTACGTTATATATATATATATATATATATATATATATATCAGTCAGTTACGTGCCATACGTGATACCCGCTGAGGTGATCATGGATCTTTAGATATATATCTATATAGAAGGTTGGCATTTCTTTCTACGGCAGACCAGTTAACATCCATGGCTATAGAACCCGGTCTGTCCTGCTACTTACCCATAGCTGGGGGCGGAGAAGAAGAGAATTCGTACCTTTCCCTTGGAAAAGTGAATATAATGGATTCGACTGGAATTCAAACACGGGTCTCCGATACCTCATTCCGAGCCGCTATCCATTACTCAACCGTGTCCATGTCCATGTCCATATCTATCTATCTATCTATCTATCTATCTATCTATATATATATATATATATATATATATATATATATATATAGATAGATAGATAGATAGATAATATTAGTGGAAAATATACATACATATGCAAAATATATATAAATAGCCATATATGTATATTTTTATGAAATAATTCAAGAGGAAGGATCCAGGTAGAATTCAATATCTAGGACAGAGTAAGGATATAAAAAAAGGCTTAAACACTAATATTCCATGATCATAATTTATTCCATTGGAATCGTAAATACGATCCAATTCATCAGACCTACAAATTCCATATATATATATATATATATATATATATATATATATATATATATATATATATAGGTAGGTCCGATGAATTGGATCATTTACGATTCCAATGGAATAAATTATGACCATGGAATATATATATATATATAATAAAAAGGCTTAAACACAAATATTCCATGGTCATAATTTATTCCATTGGAATCGTAAATACGATCCAATTTATCAGACCTACAAATTCTATATATATATATATATATATATATATATATTTTGGTCATGAAATTTTTAAAACAACTAATTATATATTATAAGAAATTTGCAAGATGCTGAAATTTTAAACTTTGAACGAGGAAAATAAATCCGAATTTTACATTTAAATTGTCATGACAGAGACTTCAAATATCAGTAATTCTTTTAGTCTTTTATAAAGCCGTATACTGAAAGTAGATAACGATTAGCTACTCTACACATATAACACCCCTATGTTTCATTATAATCTCTCTCTCTCTCTCTCTCTCTCTCTCTATATATATATATATATATATATATATATATATATATATATATGGACATAAATACGCATCATGTGAAAACCGAAACTCTGTTGCTCGAAGTAAAGACTTCTATTAGCAAGGTTTAAGTGTATTTTTTCCGATAAAACGAATTTTTTGTGTGTGTGGTAGCGGTGAAATTGGGAAAGATTGGAAGAATATTGTCGCAGGAATGGAAAAATGCTGGAGGAAACAGACCAGTCAATCAGCAGAGATGACATTTCAGTTTGGGGAAAGGAAAGAATCTTTCGAATTAAATTCGAAGTTTCTAAAGTAAGAAATCCAAATCTTTTCAAACGATCTGAATAAGAGCAAAGCTAAAATGAATTTTGACTCTGCAGCTTCGATCGACGCCATCGCTGGCTGAAAAGACGAATCCTCATAAAACCAGAAACGGAACAAAATAAAAGAGAAACGCAACAATACAAACTGTCTGACTTTTAAACGAGGTAGAGTTGCAAATGAAAATTTGAAATAAAATCCGTAAAAAATAAAGCAATGATTATCCCAGTGGATTCAGTTATAATATTATAGTTAGAATTATATCAAAATGGTGTCGGTGTCTAAGGATATCCTCTCAGTAATGGCAAATAAAAATTTAACGTGTACTGAAGAAACAAATTACAGTCCATTTTGGATTGGGTTGTTTAATTTAATATCCACCATTGATGTTTACTTAGCATTTATTTTATTTTTAAAATCGTGTTCACCCCAAGTCAAATAGTAAAGCTATTTAGACACAAGGGGTTACTTGGTGTTAGATAAAAGAATAATTGCTAGGAAGTGAGAACAAAAAAAGAGTAATCAGGCGAACAATAGATAGCGATTGACATTGCAGTTAATCTTTTACCGATTAAAGTTGTTTGGAAAGCATAGAGTCGGAATGGAGTCCCACAAGCGAGAAGTACGAGAAAAGAAACTGTTAACATAGAAGTTACGGTTGCATGTAGCCAGCTCAACTGTAAAGTGTTGAGAGCGCGTCACCAGGCTAACATTGCGCTTATATTCAAAGAGTCTAAGTTTCATAGCAGAGACATCATCTGAACAATTACCATGACAGTATTTATAGAAAGGGCTTTAGTCAATGTCCTACGGCGGTAGGACATTGACTAAAGCCGAGACGATAGATAGGGATCAAAAATATTGCTGATTCTTCTTTGGATTTTATCACAGAGATAAATAGAAGGGGCAGCGAATCATATGCTGTAGCAATATTCTAATCATGAACGTATGGTAGATTTACAGATATATAAGATAAACTCTGGAGCACGGTACAGTGAACAAACCATTCCAGCTGCCGACCTAGATTTAATAGAGCCTTTCTTGTTCGATTATAAATCATATAGGACAAACCTAACAAGGAATTAATAGAAACGTACATAGAGGTTCGTTTTGCTCTACAAATTCAGACTTTTTTAGCAATGGATAGTATAAATGAATTCCACCTGAGGTCTACAATCCTATTAGAGCCTCATTGAGAGTAGAGGCTCTCATAATAACTAGCACAAAATCAACATCTGCTCGGAGTTAAGCAATAAATTGTAGCATGACGTCTCGATTGGCCCCAAACGTTCATCACTGTACAGAGGTGTTATGCAATCAGGATGTAAGCAGAGAGAGAAAGATATATATATATATATAGAGAGAGAGAGAGAGAGGAAAGAGAGTGAGAGAGAGAAAGAGAGTGAGAGAGTGAGAGAAAGAAAGATAGTGAGAGAGAAATAGAGAGAGTGAGAGAAGGAGAGAGAGAAACAAAGAGATAGAGAGTGAGAGCATGACGTCTCGATTGCCCCAAAACGTTCATCACTGTACAGAGGTGTTATCCAATCAGGATGTAAGCAGAGAGAGAAAGATATATATATATATATATATATATATATATATATATATATATATATAGAGAGAGAGAGAGAGAGAGAGAGAGAGAGAGAGGGGAAAGAGAGGAGAAAGAGAAAGAGAGTGTGAGAGAGAAAGAGAGGAGAGAAAAATAGAGAGTGTGAGAGAAGGAGAGAGAGAAACAAAGCGATAGAGAGTCAGAGGAAGAGAGAGAGAGAGAGAGATGATTAATAAAGTAAGGTTGAGAAATGATTAGGAGATGCAATATAAGCATCTCTGAAAGATTCTTAATAACCTGATCATCCATTCATATCTTTATCTTCAGCAATCCACAAGGAGGAAAACAACAACCCCAGATCCCTTTCATCCCTTGACGATGGTTTACGCCTCCGACGTATAATCCTCTTCTTGATTTAAAATTAAGATACTCTCTCAGAACATGACGAATGTGGCGTTATTGCTATACAATGAGAACATACGTGCAAAAATTATCTGAATTTATTTTTTACGGACGAAACTAATGCGGCATGAAAATTTTATCTCAATTAGGCTGCGTTACTTCCCGGCTGTTACAGCTAGGGTACATATGTGTAATGTGCACTCGTCGGATTTTCATGTTCATGTAAGATCATCGAATCAGAGATATTGCATCAAGCTTTGCCAAAAGCTAGGTGATACTCAAACTCAAATAATCTAAGCGATCATGCCAAAGACAAAATTCAGATCAAGGAAGGTTAAGACAAACCCAACATCAGTGGAGAGCGAGGTATTCCCAGGCAGGCCACCCACAAGCCGAAACGAGGAGCTGATTGAGAAGGTACGACGTATCGTCATGGAAGACTGTCGTGCAACAACCCAGGGAATTGGCCACGATGTCGAAATAGGCACTGGATCAGTGCATTCCATTTTAATGAAGTATTTCTGCATGAGGAGAATATCGGCGAAATTAGACTGCTCATTCCGACTACATAATCCAAGATTTCTTGGTCATGAACAACACACCACTTGTTCGAAAAGCACCCTACTCTATTGGGACCGTGTGACATCTGGCTCTTGCCCAATCTGGAAACCATGTTGAAAGGGGTGTAATTTGAACCGCGTGAGGAAGTTATGAGAAATCAACGACGGAACTTCGTAACATTCTAGAGAAGGCTTTCCCGAGCTCTTATTACCAGTGATTATATCAACGTGTGAAGTTTGCGAAATCACACGTGTAGTATTTTGAAGATATTTAAATAGAATGTGTGAAATTTACAAAATTGTTTTATGTCGGAAAATTTTTGAACGCACTTCTTATGTTTCAAGATGTCGTATTGAGATATATTGGTTAACTCCTCCTTATTTCGCGTCAGTTTTAACTGACTTTCTTTATTTATGACATATAATCTATAGTTATAAACTATAATTCTAAGAAATTAAAATTTCACTGTAATAAAGATCAGGTTTTTATTTAAATTCCAGAAAATGAGAACCCAAAATGACAAAAACAGAAACAAATCAATATGAACTCGGGTATAATTATCCGTCTATATTTCTGAGATGAGGTATTATATACACTATTTACATTATTCGGACTATTGTCCTCATCATTGTCGCCATCGACCGTTGTACACTTCGGCCTTCATCAGTTGTTTGGAATGTCGAACTGAACCCTTTATTTCGCTCACTTGGGTAGACTGTTCTAGTTCCACGTGCCATGTTTAATGGATGTCAGTTATCTCCTGTTAATTCCTCTCTCCAAGTTCTCCACTGCCTTAACCGGGTATTGAACTTACATTCTTTGGGCTCTGTCACTTGATCTAACTAACGCCTTTATCCACTGTGCCATGTGTCCTAGAACATTGAGTGAGGGTTCAGTTCGACATTCAAACCACCTGATGACGGCCGGAGCGTGCAACGGCCGAAACGTAGTAATATATATGGCGACAAAGATGAGGACAATAGTCCGAATCATGTAAATCGTGTATCATTGTAAATATAAATGGTAAAATAGAATAAACCGTCTATAACTATTAAAAAAGTTCTACCCTGAACATTATTTTACTATTTCCCTCATTGTGGATCAGAGTGACACTAGCAGAGTTAATTAAATATATTAATTGACGCTCAAATGAAATCAAGGTCAATTAAATGCTCTGTCCATCTAAATAGTAGATGCGAAATTTAATCAGGTGTAACACTTGACAAAAATGTCAGAATCGTTAAGGCCCAATAGCTCTTGCCAACTTTCTAACTATAGCTGTTGCGAAGTCACAAAAAGGCTATCAATCACTCGCTTCAGAAACGACCTTATTATCTACTTTATTTGCTTTCACACATTAGTTTGAGATAAGCTATCGAAAGTGGATGCGTTTCCGAAGTACTTATTAGTGGGCGCAACCTTGACAACATAAGATATGCAGATAACACCGCATTGAAAGAAAACTATAGGTACTTCAAGGCAAGAAGAAAAAGAAAGAAAAATGGGACGAAAGAAATAAATATAAGTTGTAAGACAGACTTATATGGTCACAAAAGAGACAGCTGAAATGCGAGCTGCAAATGTGATCAGTTTATTTATCTGGGAAGTATTGTAACAGACGATGGAAAATGCAACATTTACATCTGAAGGTGTATTGGAACAGCATAAGACGCTTTCTAAAAACCAAACAAAATATTAAGAAATTTGAAATAAAAGTAAAGAGCGCTACAGTTGTCTGCAATATTAGTCTATCTATATAGCAATGAATGCTGGACATTTGCCTCAAAGATGAAGAGAAGACTTCAGGCAACAGAAATTTGGTTCAACAAAATGATACTGAAAATAGCAAAGAAGGAGCATGTAACATGTAACCAACGATAATGGAAACAAGAGTTTTGCTTAAGATCATAAAGTGATAGCTAAAATATCTTTGATGCATAATGAGGCTCGCTGAATTTCTTACTCAACGGTCAAACAAGACAAAATGGCTGACGGTATTGGAAGAATAGTAAGAGAAAAAACATTACTTCGATATACAACGGAGAGGAAGTTGTGGAGAGCCACGAATGGACAAGACATATAAAAGGAGAAAAATCTGAACACCTAAAAACTTATTTTTTACTGTACAGAAATTCGTAATAGATAGCTAAACCATATATATTTGAATTTGTTTCCAATGTGTTTTTGGCAAAATATTTCTAAATAATTTGATCTTTCAAAAACTTTGTTTTTAAAAGTTGCTTATTCGTCTTTAATTTAATATTTGGCAGTCTCTATTCCATTTTCTTCAGTGCCAGAAATAACCGTTATTCTTCCTGAAAACGGAATCGTCATAGTGAGTTCGAATTTTGCTTCAAGCTGATTATTTTCACTAATCACTAAAACCGTTGGGAAATGTGTGAATCGACATCACAGGAAATCTGGCCTTTTGCCAAATATCTTGATTAAAAAGAAACAAAAACAACGTCTGTTGTCTGGCATGAAAACAACAGATAAGAGAGAAGAGAGCGGGCGAAGAATAACTAAAACTTCTCATTAACTACTGCCCAGGTACGTGGTGTTGCTGACATGTTTATCGTTTGGCCTACTTTCGAAAACCTTACTAACTGACCACAGATTTGGGATCTTCGTCTGGCCGAAAAATCTCCAGCACCTCCTCGTACAAGGTTACTGCACATATTGTTTTCTTGAAAGGGTCCGACGGACTATGTCTTATTTGTGTATCACATTCCGTAGTCAAATAAAAAAGCAATTTTAGACGTACATGGTACATTAAATGTTCTAGTATTAATACTAGATGTGAGGATGGCATAAGGATTATCAGAGTGGAAAGTGTCCTTGAGAAACGCATGAATTCTATTCTAGTTTCCCAGCTATCGCTTCACGAGCAGGCGTAAACATGGCTCTCACTAGTGGCAAAAGGAAAATACTTCGAAACCGTGGAGAAGACAACAGGAAATCACTCTACTAACTTTCCCAATAGTAGATGGAAATTGACAGCGAATAAAATATAATGAACTAGCAGCATGGCCCGGCGTTGCCCGTGCTTGATTCAAAAATCGTACGACTCATACAGCAATCGCTATCATTTGACTTAAAATATTTTTGCCCTTCCTTGCCTTTAAAGGAGTGCCCTTTGCCGTGCTGATGTTGTTACATGCCTTACTTCTTGCCTATCTCACACTGCGAATTTTTTCTAAGCTCTATACTAAACATTAAATCTGTTACGAAAAAAAGAACTAAACAAAATGAACACAAAACGATCAGCTTTAAAAAAGGACTCGTAACTGGAAAAAAACGAATGAAAAAAGAATGTTAACAACAAATACTTTTTCGCATCCAACCCAGTTCTGCGGAATCAGAATCAACGTTAAGCGAATGAGCCAATTGGAGTAAAGTGCCATGCACATTTAAATTTTTCCCACTTGTGAAAATGCAGCTATCGATTTTTGCATGATAGCATGCTAGTTAATATTCGTGTCAGTCAGCTGTTGGCTCTCAAGCTGGCCAATAGAATCTTCCTGCCTATTCGTGGCAGCCAGCTATAGGCTCTCACTCTGGCCAGTAGAAAATGGCCGTAAACTACATGAAAACTGCCGTAGAAGCATGAAAAAAATCGATTATTTCCACTATCGATGTGAGTTGTGAAATGCAAAGTCGGTGTTGGCCTTCAGGCTAACTTGGAGCATGTGCATGTAACTTTTGGTGCAAATCCGTCTAAAACACACACACACACACTCACACACACACACACACACACACACACACACACACACACACATCCTGCATTTATAGACAGAGATTAATGATATTAATAACGTACTGATAATTAATAATAGCGTTATTAGTATTTATGAATTATCAAACTAACTCAAATCTTTGAAATCTTATTCAAAATCAATAAACAAATATTTTATGAAACCTTCTGACATTTGTGATATTTTTCATAAGTTAAACATCAAGCTAAATGACGATTAGATTATTCGTCTAGAATCCACACACGACGACGGCTACTGCATGAGTTTGATCGAAACATGCATGTGCCGGCAGTTTTTCATTTGAAGGGAATCATACAATTGTCTATGTTGATTTTTCATGGTAATTGTTCGGATGAGCTCTTCGCCATGGTACCTAGATTTTTTGAATTTAACCGCAGTATTAGACTGGCGTCGACATACCATCATTGAGTTGGCTAGATGTAACCGTATTCTAACAATTTCATTTCTCGCACTTCTTGCTTGTCGTACTTCTTTTCAAATACATGCTTTCCAGCCTACGTTAAACTTCAAAAATTTAAATGTAATGCCAGTCGAGACCTGCTGTCATTTTTGTTAGCGCTCTTTAGTAATGTTTCTGTTTTATAATTCTTCCACAATCAGGAACCACCTGTCTTTGATGATTTACTGTTTTGTATGTGGTGATCTCGATAAAAAAAATATATCTGATATTCTGCTTATTTTATATTCATTCTAACAAAATCCACACTTGCAATTAGATTTTGTTGCGTCGGTGAATGGGATATTATCCCAACCATCTGCATCCATTGTTCATACCGCTTTGACCAACTTAATGTTGCCTTCAAATATTTTCTGGTTAAAGATGGTTTCTTCATTGAATTGAATCTATTCCGTCCAAGTTCTCGAAGGATGCATTTAATCTTATCTACTGAAATCAAATTGAAATGTCTCACTCATTCATCATTTGTCTATTAGTATTCTTTGACTAATGTTTTTTTGTACAGTTGTTATGAGGTGTCGTCTCGCATTTTGTCTCCTCATTTAAAACCCTTGCTAAAAAGTTTGATAATTTGGTGTGAAAATGACTCCAGTGTGGTCAAAGTTTATTCTGTACACAGATTTTTTAAACAAGTTCACCTAAGCAAGGCAATAAAGCCACAGAGACGCAAAGGATTACCATGAAAGTGTTTACACGTGGATTTCAGACACTTTTGGTAAAACAATATGGAGAAGTTTTTTTTTTTTTATTAAGTCTTTCAATTTTCCGAATTAGTTGTTTTTGTGTTATCGGTAAAATTGCTAAATTTTAATTTTATTTTTATTTTGTATTTTTCTTGCATTTCTCATTTGTGGAACTCCCTTCTGGCTCGGTGCTTTCCATCCAAATTTAATCTGCAGGTATTTAAATACAATGTCAATCTTTATTCCCTGTCCCCATCATTGCAATTGTTTTGTTGTCGCTCCGTAGCAATGTCTCTGTTTCTAATTCTTCCACAAGCTGTAATCACTTTAGTCTCAGTGGCTTTACTGACTTGCATTTAGCGAAATCGATAAAAAAACTCTATTTTTTTATTTATTCGGACTCTTCTGAAAAAATCCATATTTATTAGATTGCAAATGCATCTTCGTTTCATTGATGAGTACGACATTATCCCAACCATCTACAACCGCAGTTCATGCCGTTTTGACCAACTTAATGTTGCCTTCAAATACTTTCTTTGTTAATGATGTTTTCTTCATTAAATTGAATCTCTTCCCTCCTTGTTCTCGAAGAATGCATGAAATCAAATATTGTTTGTCTTTATAAGCCAGAGGAAAATCTGTGAATTCATAAAGAGTGGAATGAAATCCAAACCATATTTCATATGAATCTGTCTTTGATGATTTATTGTTTTGTATGTGGTGAAATCGATAAAAAAAACTGTCAGATATTCCACTTATTTTTTATTCATTCTAACAGAATCCACACTTGCAATTAGATTGCAACTCCATCTTCGTGGCGTCGGTGAATGGGATATTATCCCAACCATCTGCATCCATTGTTTATATCGCTTTGACCAACTTAATGTTGCCTTCAAATAGTTTCTGGTTAAAGATGGTTTCTTCATTGAATTGAATCTATTCCGTTCAAGTTCTCGAAGGATGCTTTTAATCTTATCTACTGAAATCAAATTGAAATATCTCGCTCATCCGTCATTTGTCTATTAGTATTCTTTGACTGATGTTTTTACTCGCTTATTATGAGGTGTCGTCTCTCATTTTGTCTCCACATTAAAAACCCTTGCTAAAAAAATTGATAATTTGGAGTGAAAATGACGCCAATGTGGTCAAAGTTTATTCTGTACACAGATTTTTTAAACAAGTTCACCCAAACAAAGCAATAAAGCCACAGGGACGCAAAGGGTTACCATGAAAGTGTTTACAGGCTTATTTCGGCAAAATTAATTCTGTCAGACACATTTGGTATAATAATATGGAGAAGTTTTTTTATTAAATCTTTAATATTTATTGAAGGATGAATGAAATCAAATATTGTTTTTCCTTTATAAGCCACCGGAAAATCTTTGAGTTCATAAAGAGTGGAAGCAAATCTAACCCATATTTCAACCATTGTCTTTTCCTAGACACAAGAAAAATGTCATAATGGAAAAAGGGTGAATATAAAGAGAAAAGATCATGGCTTCATCGACATCGCATTTCGATCTATCTTGACAATCAGATCAGACAATAACTAGAGTATTGCTGCTATATTTTGAACAATGATTTCTCATCCTGCCGCCTCTTTCTCACAGGCAAAATATCAAAAGCCTATCACGTATCCTAGAAATAAAACTAGATATATAAACTACATTCGGCAGAATCAGGAGGTTTTGAGGAGCATGGTACTGCCTCGTAATTGCTGTTCTCAGGTCCGCCAACAACCGCCGTGGTAGAACTTGCTACGGTCCCAACTATGGGCAACTAGTTAACACCCAAACTTGGTTCTAAACGCTATGAAAGTCTAAAAAAATATTTTTTTATAGTAAAAATACCAGCAATACATTTTCATAGTAAAATAATTACCAGCAATACAGTGATCCCTCGTTTATCGCGGTAGATTGATTCCGAGACCGACCGGTAAGTTAATTTCCGCGAAGAAGGGACGTCACATTTACAGTATTTATTTGACGTGTTTTTGGACTTTTAAAACCCTCCCCGTACTGTTAATAACCCATCCATGACATTAGTCTATTAATAACAAGGACAATTGTTAAGCAATAACACTTTAGATTAAAATAAAATAAAGGTTGTTACTGTATTCAACATGAAAGAAGTTGAAGTAGAATTTGAATGATGATGATGATGATGAATTTGCTGTGCAGTAGCAAATGACGATGATGAAGCTGATGATGACTTCTTCTGTGCAGCCGATAATTGGATTTTACGTCTCTTCAGGCGGCGGTACCCTTTCTATTGCTATTTTACGCTTGTTTTGTTGTCCCTAGACCAGGAAATAATATTTATTATTAATATTTTAATAGGTTTAATGAAAAATTTGAGGTGTTCAAAAATTGCGATTTTTCTAGAATTTTCCAGAAACTCCGCGATATATTTTCCATATATATATTTTAAAAATCGTGAATCCGCGATAGTAGAACCCCGAATTAGCGAGGGATCACTGTACATTTTGTAAAAGAAATTAGTAACCTTTCCAAGAAAATTAGATTTCAGTATTAAATCCGCCTTAAAGAGTTGTAATGTCGCTAAACAAAGAAAAAAAAACAAGTCCATCATAATTCTGTTGCTATTTCTATGGCAAATGTTCAGACGAAATGCTTTACCTAGTTACACCGAGATCAAACCTCTACTGCTCTGATAGGCTTTGCCACGTACAAAGGATCGAAACATCTTCATTCCTTTCTCTTTTGGCAAGAATGAAGTTCCACCCAAACAAATTCGTATGGAGAACCGCAACATACACTTGAATGCCTTATTCCCTCATCAGTACAATCGTAATCTCTCCTAATCTAATCCTAGCTTTTACTTATCCTACATATTTTCATAATTTCCTCTTACATCCAACCTTTACATCAATAGGAAATTATCATTCAGTAATCCTCCAACTTGAATAGCTCTTGGGCCTTGTATAAGTTGAAGATATAATAAAACATATAAATTTAATCTGCTTAGTTGAGGAAAATTGATCTTTATTTTATATTACGAATCGTAACCTGTGTAATATGGTTTTGCGCGAAGCTACCGAACATCAATTGTCTTGCATGAATAATGCACTGAAAATCTTTCTGTTGATAAGAAAGCCGATGAATCATTATGTTGTATAATAACACCAGTCATACTGAGGTAAATGCGATGCAGTAAACAAGTCTAGCGCTGGGAATCGACGTTATTTAACATACTACATAATTATTCAAATTTAAACATTCAAAGGATCATTTCTTTCTCCCTACACGATAGTATTTGGTTAGATGCTCCTACAATGATGAAAAAACATCCTCAGAGAAGCTATTGAAGATAAACCGATTGCGTTCGTTTTCTGATGGTATACAGAAATTATATGAAAAGTGACGTAACATAGAAAATCAGGGAAAATTGTTTTGAAGAATTAAGTTATTAATTTATATCAAGAAATTTGATGCTCTGCTTTGCTTGTGTACGAACTTTAAAATTATATTTCGAAAAATATTAACGATATAATCTACTTGCACAGTTTTCGTTTCTCCCTCGCAGTTTCTGATGATGCCTTATATAGGTCAAAATCTTGTACTACGCAAAATGAATTTTGCCAGTTTCTCCACACGCAAAAAACACATTTGATAAAGAATATGCGTACATGTGGAAAACGGTCAATAAATTTAATTGTATATATAAGCAGTGTTTGTTGTCGTTTGTAAAATACGAAGAAAGATGAAGGTTTGGAGAATTGAGAAAGAATTTAGGTAATTCTAACCAATCTGCGAGTGTAGTGCGTAGGAAGTGGAAAATTTCAATAGGCTGTCATGCTGACTTCAGTGATAATCATGCTTTTGAATGTAAAAATGTCTGAAATGCAATAATAACAATCGTAGACCTTCAGACTATAGGTTGTCATTGAAAAAATGTATACGTTATAAAGCTCATTGTTCTGTTTAATAACATTCCAGCGAAAACACTGGAACCAAGGATTAGTGAAGAAACAGTTTAATCACATTGATTAATAATAATAGAAAACCACGAATACTGTAGTTAGCGTAGTAAAGGGTTCAACCCACTCTGCGACACCTATTCCTATGAGCGTACGTTGTATTCATACGGAGTGGACGAGTCTATGTACAATAATTAGTGTAGTACAGGTCGGTCGTCTTTCTACACAATTGTACAAAATATGCAATGATTTTAATATCTTTACCAATGGAAGACAAAACTGGATACAAATGTGTAGCAAGAGGAAGTGAAATCCAGTTGGATTAGAGAAGCGACCAGGTATTTACTCTGTCTCCCCAATAAGATCAGTTGGAACACAAGGTCAGTTTTTAAGGTAGGAACCCGAGCACGTACACCCGAGCTAGGAACAAAAATTGCCCGCAGCCCCACCAACCGGCTATTGCGCTGGCGTCAGTGCGAGCACCGATCGCTCTCTGGAGCAATGAGAGGGCGCGGCCTCGGGCAGCTGTCCCCCAGGGCTGGGCACCTCTCAGTATAATTTTCCTCAGTTGCGACTCTGTTCCTTTGATTGGAGAAGCGCCTACAACACCGCACAATAGACTGAAGTTGAAAGGAAAGAAAATAAATATACAAGAAGCATAGAAAGACCATGCTGGTATACTGAGATATCATTGGCAGATGAAATTTACGAGTGTGTCCATAATAATTGTTGCAACTGGAATTGTGCCAAAATTCAACAAATAAACTTCGATGTCTAAAGTAAATATTGACACTGTCCAGAATAAGGTAGGTGTCTGGGTTTGCGAGAATAGTGAAAATCACGCTGAAGATTTCAGATGATTTTCATTACGTTCAGTGTATAGAGATACCTTTCAGACATAGCTGCTTAGAAAATGTACGAATCAGAATAACAGTAACAGTAATGATTGGCTGATATTAGACTAGCATCATCATAGAGATTCTGAATGACATTTTCCCTCGTCAGAATCGATCTTAGGTATTTATGTATCTACGATTCGTACTTGCATTGAATGTTGCTGCCACATCTAATCTCCTTTGCATTTAGAGATTTTTGATAATATCCAAAGAATAATTTGCAATATTATCGGCCCGGACATAATATCTCGGTTTCAGTCACTTTCCCATTCTCGTAACATAGCTTCCTTTTTTTTTTAAGATCGAAGTTGACAGGAAAGCAGGAAGCCGGATATGAGTCCCACAAGCGAGACAGATGAGAGACGAAAATTATAGCATAGAACTTATGGATCAGCAGTGAAATTATGTGACCTCGCTGGTGGTGGGGGAGAAGAAAAGATTCATACTTTTCCCAAGGGTATAGCACGTAAGTGAATGTAACTGGATTCGACTTGAATTCGAACCCGACTCTCCGATTTCTCAGTGCGCGCAGCTATCCATTACTCTGCTGTGCGTCTCTATTACAGTGTATAAATTCGACGTATCGACGAGGCACTTTCATCAGAACAATTACCGCAACAATATTTATGGTATCGGCAAAGAGAATTTACGTTACGTCGGCAGCACATTGACCGAAGCCGAGATGCAAGATCTGGACCGATAATGTTGCCAACTCTTTTTTAGAATTTTCAAGAATCTCTAGAATCATCATCATTTTCATTCTTCGAACATTCTATGGCTGGTCGGAAGTCCATTGACAATCCCTTTCTACACTGTTTGGTACTGTACTGCTGTCTCCCAGACCCCCAATATCCAACCATGAGTTCCGAGCTATGGTGTCTGGTAAAGTCAATATTCGTTAGAAGACATTTCCATTCTAGATTTATAGCAGTCCTGATCTGACAGTTATATTCGATGGAAGAATAAATGGTTGCTTTACAAATGCGCAACATAGTTCCTGGGGCCCCCCAAATTGTCTAGCAGATGTCAATCAACCTTCCTGGAGTAAACTTAGCAATGGATTCAATATAATCGCTCGATTTCATGCCAGTGGAAAACGTGGGATCGAGAAGTTAAAATGAGTTGCTCCCGTGAGGTTAGCATCACCCATACTGATGAAAAGCAAAATGTTTTCTCTCAGATAATTAAAAGAGAGAAGTTTCATTTTGGAGGCGTTAAAACTAACAATGGTAAGATAATAATAAGACACTTGTTTTGAATTTCCTATCTATAGAATTTCACTTAGGAACCCTCAAAGACAAGTTGTAGCGGAGTTGGGAAGATGAAGCAGTGTTTTTTTTTCTCCTCTTATCTGCTGGTCACGCTTGAGTGAACCTATACTGAAAAAGAAAGGAAAAGATGTCTTCTTTGTGGCTTATTCAAAAGAGGCAGGAAAGGGGGAGTGGTAGTCAGTTAATGTGCGCATCCAGTTGGAAAGAATATCTGCTTTGTGCGTACAAATCTTTCTCTTCCGTTGGATGACAAAGAGGAGGTCGACAGGGATGAAGAGATGAGACAAACGAGCAGAGGAAGGTATGGACGAACGGACAGAGAGACATAGCGTCTCTGCCACTAGCATCACGACTATCATGGCTACGATACTGCGGCAGAAGAGGAAAGGTGACAGAAGGGTCAATAAGATGAAAACTTGTAAAAAGTAAGGTTATCCGATAAATTAAACGGTAAAAGAACAGGTAAGGATTTAGGGAGGGAAGAGAGGAACAAGATCAATACACATAAGCCATCTTATTTCTATTTTTAGCCGTCTATGTATTAAATGGTACAGACATTATATGCACCAATGTCTCATACTATTGTACATTGAATACAAAGCGCAAGTTATCGTAGAGATTTATTGAACGAGGTTGTAAAAAGAAGTGCATATTATAAAGATATATAAGATAGATACCAGTTGACCGTAGACATGCATGAGACATAATTTAAGTGATTGTGGAAGCATCCCCTCGGGAGTCTGTTCAAGACGGTAGCATTTCTGGCGGTCTAAGTAGAACATCTCCTTACCATTGTGTTGTGACAAAGTAAATAGTTAAGTACACTAGAAGAGTATTACACGACTAGAAAGAGTGTCTCGAATGACCTAGTGTTCAATCTATTCACAGTTCACTGTTCCCCGAACCTTCTCTCCTAATAAATTTATAGTAGGCGGAAGAGTCTAACATAGACTCTTAGAGGGAGAACACCACAAAACATTGAAAGATGAAGAGAATGAGCCGACCTTCTTTGCATAGCGTAGAAGGTTCTAGATGTGAAGGTCTGAACTGGTGAAGCAATGAAATATAAGACATTTGAACATTTAACATGAAAATATCGACAGAGAAGAGCGACGTTAGGAATGATTCATCTATTGGAAAAAGGCTTAGAGGGGATAATAATTCATCACCCATAAGGCATTGCACTTTAAGTCTGTTGTGAGATTGTATCCAAACAGATGTTCCATGTCAGGAGTCACATCGAGAGTACACACGTTTCATCCTGACTGAAGTAAATTCAATGTCTTCTCAGGGGTGATGTGGGCGTATTAGCTTCATTTTAGATGTGTTGAACCATACAAGAATGTTTTTACCCTTTGGTCACAAGTGAGATCAGCTCGGTTTTTGGAGGCTCATAATATCTCATACGTACAGATATCATATCTGGAATGTGTCTGTAGCAACCCATATGCCATATCTTGTCAAAGGCCTTTGATATATATATATATATATATATATATATATATATATATATATATATACGACAATCATTCCTGTGATGAATTTATTATCACGCGCTTCACGGAACCTATGTACAGTAAGAGTAAAAACATCAGCGATGGGTTTAGAGGAACGAAATTCATACTACTTGATGCTCAGGAGATTTTTTTCTGTTGATCAAAAATCTTCTCTTTGCCGATAGACTTCAAATGTTTGCTAGGCATACTCAGAAATCAGATGGGTGACAGTGTGACGGGGATGAGCGCTCATCAACAAACAGGGTATACATTTGAAACATTTCATAGTCTTTACATGGTTCAGTAGTATTCGTAGCGTCAGGGTTTTGATAAGTTTGGAAACTTCCCGGGCAGAGATAGAGATTTCACAAAGTGGGTGCTCTGTGGGAGAGGGTTAGTCGGGTAGGGGATGACTCTTGATATCTAACGTGGGATTATAGGCAAAGCTTAGGAAGGGAAAACCCTAGGGTTATTTATAACAAAAGGCCCTGACGGTTTACTTTAAGTAAGGATCTTCTTTTGGCATTTTCCCACGTTATAGACAAGCGTATGGTTGCAAGAAAGAAATACGACAACTGCAGAAATATATTTACGTGATTTATTCAATTAGAACGTGTGACAGCTACCTTGTGGTAAAGTTCATAAGCCGGTTTCGAATCTGGGTTGATCTCTCATAATAGTTCACACTGGTTGGCACTCTCGCTGCTGACTGCTGCTGACCGCTTAGCCTGACCATGACAGGTCTCTTCCCTGGCCTCCTGTTGACGATATTCAGTCACCCCCCACGAGGGTGTCATGTAGCACAAGGCCTTTGTAACGTGAGATCTCCTAGCCCGAGGGCTCGGCCAAAAATATGCCCATTGAACCCGTATAAACGGGTTCAGGGCCGGTTTACCTCCGCGAAAGAGACTCCGCCCTTCGGCGTAGCCCCCTTTGGGTTCCTCCCGCCCTAAGGAAGAGAGTTCAACCGAAGAGTCGCTCAGAAAGTACTGACTCGGCCTCCTGTTGACTGTCGTTGTACTTCTCTGTGACCCCTTTTTTGGCGTTTTTTATGGCATGACAGGCTCGTAAAACGACGCGAGTATAATTAGGACGGAGGCATTTTTATTGATCGAAAAATAGAAACACTTTAAAATATTTTATTTTTCAACCGGAACTCGTGCGTCAGGAAACTGCGTAAACGAAGATAATGGTCATTTTGTGACGGGACCTTGTCACGTTCACATCCGGCTCTCGCTCTTGAGTATGTTAGTTTATTAGCCTGTAAATTAGCCGAGATATGTCTTATTTTATTTTAGAACATCCAGAACTTTCAGAAGAAATTTGTTTTCAAATTTGAATTGGACTGACTGCATATAGCTGTCTTGTACATTTTACAGGGATCTCTTTCAATTATTGCAAGGAGATCTGAATGTGTCAAGAGTTCTGCTACACCATTTCCTCTAATAGAGATGACAGTATTCGCTTCGCCGAGATATGGTAGGAGCACATTGAAAACTGAACTGGCTATTCGGCCTTTGTTCATACATTCGCTATGCGGTAGAAAATACACGCCAAAACGATCCTTTCAACAGTGGGTGAGGTTTTTCTGGAAGAATTCTGAAGTAAGATCTCAAGCTATGACACTCAGCTTTGATGTATCGGAGGACTGTTTCATGAAATGGGACATGTGAGGGTGTCTTTGGTTTGACATCCCAATTGAGATAGATCAGTAAGTAACCTGAAATGACCAAATGACATACTATCTAATCGGAATATTGGTAGGCATAAGAGGTAAGTAAGAAGTCTAAAAGGTTAGCATGATGACCAGCTATATGGGAAAAAGTGTTAGCTTATCTCTTATCTGGATCAGATCGCCGATGGCCATGGCTGTATTTATCTTCTCTATCGGTAATCTTTCCAATACATATAACGAATAAATAAAAGCTTTTGTCAGCGCTGAAATGAATTACAAAGATACTGATTAATTTGAAAAGAGGTCGTCAAAGTTGTGGTTAAACAGTTATTGGAACAAAAGCGAAAACATTTATTGGGACTACAACAACGACACTACAAAAGGACACATGGCATAGTGGATAAAGGCGTTGGTTAGATCCAGTGACAGACCCAAAGAAGGTGAGTTCAATTCCTGGTTAAGGCAGTGGAGAACTTTCAGAGGGAAAATTAGCAGGAGATAACAGATAACTGACAACTGACATCCATCAAACATGGCACGTGGAACTAGAACAGTCTACCCCAGTGATCGAAATAAAGGGTTCTGTTCGAAATTCCAACCTGAAGGAGGCCGGAGCGTACAACGGCCGAAACGTTGTGACAAATATGACGACAAAGATGAGGACAATAGTCCGACTATTGTAAATACACTGCAAAAGTTGTATGCTTGAAGCAATATTGCAGAAATCAAATGTAACTAGGACAACTGTTTTAATCACGTCTGATGCTGTCATATACTCCATTCACGAATTATTATATAACCCTGTAAAAGGTATTACAGAAGGTAGGAAGTAATTTTCAAAAAAAAAAAAAAAAAAAAAAAAGATTCCTAGGGCAGACCAGGTGAAAAAGGTACGTTTACTTTTAAGGAAACTGTGACCATCAGAACACGAAAAATATTGTAAATATAGTTTACCTGAAAAACCAGTTTGGTGAAACCGTTAATTTGATTTAAAAATTTCAGTGAAATAATCTCCTTCTTTCGGAGACGTTAGCAAGGTTTACATATAACAAAAAAGAATTTGTTACTCATGAAGTTATTTATTGTAACATACCTACGGATGATAATGGGTATGTCCCCATTCACATAAATATAGGAGCATATACTGTATGTTGTTCTGCATTTGGAGATACGTCTCCAGGTGTGCTGATCAAACTCTCTCTCTCCGAGCTGAGAGGATCCCCAGATGAGGTTATATCGAAGGGCAGAATCTCGTCTCGGGAGACAGCTACCCGGCACAGTTTTATAAGGGGTCTACGGGGAAGTTTTGGCCGGTTACCCCACATTAAATTCGGCCTTGTGCCACATCTGACAACGTAGGGCGGTTGGTAGATATCCTGCACTTGAAGCAATATTGCAGAAATCAAATGTAACTGGGACAACTGTTTTAATCACGTCTGATGCTGTCACATATTCCATTCACGAATTATTATATAACCCTGTAGAAGGTATTACAGAAGATAGGATGTAATTTTCATAAAAACGATTGCTAGGGCAGACCAGGTGAAAAATAATTGGGGAATAATATATACATATATATTGAAGAGAAAAGAGAAGCCGCAAGCGTGGATTTTTTATATACAGAGTATACGTTATTTAAAACAATGTATACAGTGGGGGGGGGAAACAAATATTATACATACAATTTTTTTAAATTATTGTATTTACAACTAATGAATAAACATACATTTCATATAATTAACTGTACACAAATGCATAATAAATAAATATGCATAGAAATGTGAAATTGATTTAATAGAAATAAATCCCGTTTATCTCTTTTAATGGAATGAAAAGTATTCGTACAATAGAATAATAATGCATAATCTTTATTTAATACTTTGTAGAATAGCCATTATTCACTTCTACGGCAAAGAGCCTCTTCTTGTAGTTCTCAAGTAATGATTGGCAAATTTTAGTTGGTATTTATACTCCATTCTCCGCATATGGTCTTCAGATAGGATAGGATTTGAATTTTCAAATAACTTCAATGATTCTCAACCTGGGTTTAAAGCTGGGGACTAACTTGGCCATTTCAGGATAGTTACATTATTTTCAGCAAGCCATTTCATAGAAGATTTTGCAGTGTGCTTGGGATCATTATCTTGTTGGAAGATCCCATCAGGAGGAAGTTCAAGATTTTCAACCGAAATCATTAAATGTGCTTCCCAAATATGTTGATATGCTGCAGCATTCATTCTACCATATATTACTAACATGTCGCTAGTACCTTTTGAAGAAAACGTCCCCAAACCATGATGCTGTCACCACAAAATTTCACTGTTGGAATTGTGCACTTTATTTGAAGGCATCACCATCTTTCCTCCACAAATGATTTCTAGAATTGCATCCAAACAAATCAATTTTGGTTTCGTTTGTGCATAATAGATTTTCCCAATGCGATTTTTCCTTATCCTTACGTTCACGAACGAATCTTAACCTAGCATCTCTGGGACTTTTCAGTAGCAGTGGATTTTTCCGAGAGGGGCGTGAGTTTAGATTTTTCCCATAAATTTCATTGCTTATTGTCCGTTTAGTGATTCCTGATAAAATAAGATAAACCTGGCACACTTGACGGATAACCATTAGTTTTTGTTTAATCTGACGCATTAATTTCCTTGATGAACTTGCAGAAATCTTCCGTGGAAAACCAGTTCTGCTTTGGTATTCAACAGTTATGAGTTTTTTATACCTTGCAATGTATGAACTAATGATAGTAAATGGAATATCCAGGTCGTCTGAGATTTTCGTGAAACTTTGACCTTTTTTCCAGAGACCAGTTCTTTTTACGAATTTGTCAATTCATTACCTCTTGCCACGATGAAAAACGTCTTGCACGAATATCAATTACAGAATGGTCTGTTTGTATTTTTAGACTAAAAATAACTTCTTGTAACATTATTGCAACATTCTAAAATGTTCCACTTACATAATCTAGAGCATTAAAGTCATTTAAAACTTAAAACATGAAATTTGCATTATACAATTAATTATATGGAAATTATATTTATTCATTTGTTGGGAAGACAATAAATTTGCAAGTGTACGAATATTTGTTTCCTACCACTGTAAGTATGGAGAAGTAATATATATATATATATATATATATATATATATATATATATATATATATAAACATATGCTAGCAAACACACACATGCACGCACACACACACACATGTACGCACACACAATAAAACACACACACGCGCGCGCACACACGCGCGCGCACACACGCGCGCGCACACACACGCGCGCACGCACACACACACACACACATACACGACACAAAAATGAAGAAAGTTGTAAAAATATACAGATGATATAAAAAGATAAAAACAAAGATCTCATCCCTTCCTCATGCTCTGACCAATCTTAATTGTTTTATTACTTCTTAAGAAAAGGAAGATATTTCCGCCAGTCCAAGAAGGATTTGGATTACAACCAGACACCAGATAATGGTTAAACATAAGAAAACATAAGAAAAAATTAATTTCTTTAAATAATATAAGGAAATAGAGATACTTAGACTGATGAAGGTCACCAGACCCGAAACACTTGCCGCAATAAATATGGCAAATAAAATATAATATAAATAAAAATCAACATAAATAACCCAAAAATGTTTGCAGCTCCCCCTTTCTCTTTAATATGTAGATATTTCTCTCGTTGGAACAACTATAACCTCTCCCTTATATGCATGCATACATACACACACAGACACGCACACACACACACACACACACACACACACACACACATATATATATATATATATATATATATATATAGGCAGCATATCTTCATTCAAACAAGTTTCATAGAATAATATAGATATATTGTTTATAAAACTGATTAGACAACTGGTAAGAATCAGTGTAAGAAATAAACAGAGACATCATGTCTATATTATTCAATGAAAATGTTTGAACATATTTGAATATATATATATATATATATATATATATATATATATATATATGTTCAAACATTTTTCATATTTTCACATTTTACATTCTCATATATATATATATATATATATATATATATATATATATATATATATATACACATACATACACAGACTGCGATGGGTAAATTGTCAATAAGTCATATTTTTAATTCCGCGCATGCGCGTTATTTGTTTTTGATTTTGTCGACTGCAGAATATAGTTGGTCAGTTGGGCATCCTCTGTTATTAAATGAGCATAATGACGCTATTCATTCTAACAGAAATTTGGAAGATGCATTCTTTACTGCTTGGCATTCGCGCCGGAAGCTCCAATAAGAATTTTCGGAATGTTTGAGTGTCAATCTGAGTACACTGCGGAGGATTTGGAAAGAGTTGGATAATATATCTAGTCAAGAACATAATGTTTGAAGTGGTCACTACTAATGGCGACGTTATACCGCCATTTATCTTCCCACAGAGCCTCAGATACAACACAGAGGCCTACATCAAATAATTTGAGGAGGTAGGGCTGCCCAAGGTCAAGAGTGTGGCTGCTGGAAGATCTTATGTCTAGTAATAGGACTTTGCACTATGCCACACAAGCAGGAGAACACGGTCTTGACTGTCAGACAATTTCTCCGACCACATCACACTATACATCTGTCCATATAACTCCTCAGATTACAAACCCCTTGATTAGTATGTGTGGGATGCAGTTGAATAACTGATCAACAAAACTCCTTGTAACTCCAAAAATTAATTGAAGGCAAGGATTACGGAAGTATTCACCAACATAAACAAGGAGACCGCCAAGATGAGATGCAGGAGATTCCGAAGTCGTCTGGAGGACGTGGTTGAAGCCAATGGCGATTCTATTGAATAAATTTACTCTTTAGTATTTCAAGATATTTTGTGTCATTTTGGTAAATATAACTGTTAAGAAACGATGTCAGTTTTATTTCCATTTTTCTTTTTTTTTCTTTTTTTACGAAATTTAGACGACAATTTATCCATCGCACGCTCTATATAAATATGAAGAGCTTGAATGCAAAACGAGAGATATTCAATTTCCGGAAACTCAGAAAAATACTTTTTTTATAGCTCAAATATGGTTGATTAAAACTAACTCTTCTCCTTTTTTTAAACATTAATATTCTACCATTTCACTAGAAAAAAAGACGAAAATTACAAATCTAGAATTTGACTGTAAAATTATATTTTAATTGAAAGCGAATTTTGTTTTTTGTTTTTTTTGTATAATCCGATAAATCCTCAAAATATTTTTTGCAAAGTCCATTACATCTGTATAAACTATGTTTCTACTTAACACAAAATATTGATAAAAGAAAGAATACACTTTTGATGTGAAAGTGTAGACAAGAAAGTGTAGATAAGAAAATGTAGAAAATCAAGAGTAGACATTCGCATAAGTATCACCAGCAGTGTGATATCGGGTACTACCATCTAAAGATTCTCTCAACTACAGCCCCGAAAATTAAGGGAAAAATTTTCGGATGATTCTTTTGTATTGTTTCTGAATGTGATCTAGTATCTACCCACCACATAAAATATCTTTTCGGGTATATAGCTCTCCTGTATGGAAAATTCTGATGATATCACAGAATGCCACATAATATTTTTAAAAGAAAAGTAAGTGTATAAAACGAATTTCAAACATGTCTTTGCCAACGCCTAAAACAATACATTGCGTTGATTAGCCTGTGCTAGTCTCTCTTCATTTCAGTAATACAATAATAACAATGATACAAATAAAATATAAGGAAAAAAGATCAGTCAACTGATCAGAAGTTGGATTTTTAGACGAGGATTCTTGTTGGATGATCTTTAACTAACAAATTCTAATTATTAGTGAAATCTTTCACTCTTCTGGGCATCTTCGTTTTTATCTTTAAGGCAGAGGCGCTTGACTTGCTTAACTCTTAAGAGGTTCCAAAGCGTTTGCTTCTGCTCACTTTTAGTTTTTCGAGAATAGAAACACTCAAAGTCTTTAAGAAGATCGTCAGTTGATCAGCGTAGCAAAATTTGGAAGTATTTTTGGTGTGCATACAAGAAATTGGGGGAATTATACCTCCAACAAAATGTCTCATTTTCTTCATTTTTTTCTCTTTTGTGATATTCTGTTTCTTCCCCACTAGAGAAATAAGAACTGCTTCCTCGTTAACATCATAATTATTATTGAATTAAAGAAGAAATATGTATTATATACAAGACGATATTAAAAAATAAAGCCCATTGAATTTTTTCAGAGTGATGCGTTTAAGGAGTGATGCGTAAAAAACTTGCTCTTTGGTCCTTCGTTGTCTAAGGTTATTGGGTAAAGTGACCGAATTGCACATAGAGTGACCACAATGAACAGCGCGCAGTAGTAAGCAAAATCTTTGACTTCAAATGACAAACTGATGATGATTTCAAAGATTGGATAAAAGAGGAACTCAATGAATTATAAAATAATTCAACGGTAGAATTGCTTCAAAATGATTCGGATCGTCAAGAATTAGAGGAAGAATCAAATTCTTCTGATAATGGTGAAGAACAGAGAAAGCTATTGATGAGGTCATCAAATTCATGGGAAAAATCTTTTTTCAGTTCTTCAAATGCACGTGACTCGCAAAAACGCATTACTTTGAAAAAAAAGAACAAACAGTGCAAAGAGAGAAAATTAATAAGAAAAAGAATAGAAAATAAAACTTATCCAGTATTGAAAATTATTATTTACTTTCGTGAGAGATTTAATTTATCATATATTGCGATATGTTCTTGTGCTTTGTTATGTAGTTACACATGCCACATTATATCTGAACCCATCCTCATATCAGAACTACTCTGAGGACTTCTACTATGTCCTGCATGAACGCAATCTTCAGGCCACCCTGACACATCTCTTCTTCTCATAGATATGGGTTAATAGTGGAACAGATTAGACTCCCTAGATTTCGTTGTCAAATCGGTAGGGCATGGCGCTAGTAACACCATAGCTAAAAAGACTTGGCATATATCATACAATATCATCATATATGGATTAGCAATAAAATACATTAGATGGATATATATATATATATATATATATATATATATGAGAAATGCAAATGTCACAATCAGACTTTTTCAAATTTACTCCTATTTTGTAATCAGGCCGACTCGGTGAGCCAATTAAAAACAAGCCGGCCCGGATTCGAACCCGCAAACGGGAAATTTTAGATTCCCAAATTTTAATTACTGCGATTGTTTTCGGCAATTTTTTTAACGTGATTTTTTGCGACAAATTTTTGTACGATATCAATATTTATAACTTGGAAATAAATTTGCGAATAGTCGAAATTATCTGCGAAATCTAATGAAAGTCAGCCATGAAATACAAACAATTGTTTTTATGGAAAGTAAGGACCAACATCAAACTGTCTTCAAATTAAGTGGCAACAGAAGAGTTATCGTTGAACTTTTAAAAGGTAAGCTTAAATATTAATGCAATACTTAAATCCAGTGATCTATTTTGAGTTCATCTGGAGTTTATTGTGGCCTATAGCATTTACTTCTCCCTACCTATTGTGATGAAGCTCCTAATCAAGGACCCTCTGTTGTTGCTAGCTTAAACGCCGCCATTTAGGGAGGCATTTAAGCTAACACACACACACACACACACACACACACACACACACACACACACACACATATATATATATATATATGCTAATGGTTTTTTTTTTTTGTGTCAGGCCCCTTTACCCTATCCCGTCTGTATTTATTATAGTAAATGCAAATTTTGACTCATCCGTTTAATAAATCCTACCAGTCAGGGCCTGTTCAAGAATCTCGTTACCCCCGACCCTGAATCTATGATATGGGGTCCCCACTCTAGCACATCTACGTTTTCATAACGTAGTATTAATATAAGATTATATTTTTTTTATTGCAACCTAGTTATTAATGGATCATATGCAAGTGAACAATTCAACTAGAAAAATTGAAAATAAATACAATGTACCTTCATATATATTATCATCATAGATTATTCCATCTTAAAATAAATCAACAATGTTTTACGGCTGATTTTAATATCTACTTGAGATTTTTTTTCTCGTTAAAAAATTGATCATTCTAATGTGAGTTTATACAGTGTTTTTTTTTTTTTCTTTTTGGAGTCTTAGCAAGAGCATAACAAATTCACGGATTCACGGACAAAAAATATGACACCAGACGGCCGTCAAAATCCCCGAAAACTTTTCATCATTTAATAGTTGTGCTTCATTTAATTTGTAATGTATAAAAAAAAATAGAGACTAACTATAGGTAGAAAAAAGCAAATGTTGATAAGATGGCGAGAGTCACAAAACACTACCCAGGACCCATAGTCAGGCTTGGTCCCCAACTCCGGTCGGGAGATACGGGGATAGGACGCAAAGACCATGTTACTATTTGTATAAGTTCTATAAACATGCACTGCGTGAGGTAAAATGACAAAGGTCATTTTGGCATTCCTTCAGTAATTACTATAATTAATAAGTAATTAAGTCAAATTCTCTAATTATGCAGTTCTTTTCATTGATTTGAATGTAATGATCATGCCGCCATTAACTTCTCATACGAAATTCATGAACAAACTTACAAATACAAACTTACGAGGAATTATCAATCGTATTATATGAATATTATATCAGATTGATCGTCTTTTCACAGTGTTACGAGGATAGATACTTATGTCTGGATAACTAAACGCGATTCTTTTAATTGAAAGAGGCAACACGGCGCGTTTCATTAATTCCAACGACATCAATTAAAATATATACTAGCAAGGTTCAAGGTTCAAATCGGCGCAGGTTCAAGTTAGTTATCTTTTGCTTGTCTACGCTATGTCACCTTTGCTTTATTCAGTGGAGAATCGTATGCCAGAAAATTTCATAACAATAAATTGGTCCTTCCGATAATCCAATGATTGCGGAAAAAATAAGGGTAATAAACTACAGCGAAAAAACAAATTCAGTATGGTACAGTTGGCATGACGTTTGCGTTGTATCGAAACAGTCCAGGTTCGATTGTCGTATGCCAGAAAATGTCATGTGGTAAATTTTCGTAATTAAAATTGTTCGTTAAATATAACACTTTGGTAGTCTTTAATTTAATATACGAGCTGTTATGTTTAAAATATACATTTAAAATGTCAACATTGCTTACTTCACTTTATGTTGTGGAGTTATTTCGCAGTGGAGGCTTGTATTTGTACTAAGTCGGTTCAAAAATAAGTTCGACGTACAAAACGTTAGGAATTTGATATAATAGGTATTACGCAGAGTAATCATGTTGTGGTCGCGAACTACTTTCGTATTCGACTAACTGTCGACTACTGTCGTCCGACATCGACTGACCGTCGTTTCTCTTACTACTCCTACTTATATTAGTTGGGAGTGTCTATTAAGTATAGAATAGTTGTGTTTCACCATAACACTTTATCATATTGTTCAATTTCCTTCATTCCCAATCCGTGTTCTAAATACTGAGATGGTTACCGCTTTCAATGATGAAAAATACAGTGCTTATATAATTAAGCGATTTTATTATAAAAGCTATAAAAATAATAATTCATTTATACGGATAAAACACCTACATGAAAATTTAAAAAAATCTTAGATAATCTTTAAGGTTTTATTTATAATGCTGAACATGCAAACTAGCTTTTCCTATTAAGCAAGAACAGATATATTGAAAAAAGATATGAATAGTGAAGCCTATTTCTATGATATGGCAGATTTAATTAAAATTTTTGGTTTCAATGTGACACACACACAGATTAGAACTTTATATATTAAATTTTCAAAACCAGGGTTTTTCAGAGCTTGAAAAGTTCTTCTTCTTCTTCTTCTTCTTCTTCTATGAATCCTTCAATGTGTTACCATCACGGATATCCACAATTTCCTGTCCTTTGTAGCTCTTAGCATGTTTTTTTTTTATATCTCTTATTTCGTGTTCTGCTACTCATTTATACAAGCTGGTAGAACTAATCTATGCGCTGTTCCCCGCTGCCTTATTTACTCCCAGTATTATTTGTGAGTAACCTATTTACTAGGCCTTCTTTTCTTACAATGTGCCCCAGACATTCAAATTGCCTCTTTCTGATTATAATTATAAGTGTCATTTTAATTTCGATTATCTCTAAAATTCTGTCGTTACTCACTTTTCAGTTCATGGTATTTTCATATCCTATTGTTTTGTTCGCATTTAGACAATTTTCTTCAAATCGAAGGATCGATTTTCGTTTCCAGGTAAACATTTTTTTTTAGATATTAAACGCCATAATAATCGTACTAAGTTACGGATTGTGTTGCTTTGAATGGTATCCAGTCTAGGAGACTAGAAATTCTGAATTCAAACAAATGCTAAGGCATGGCTGTTAGCAAAAGGGAAGCCCAAAATGCTAATTGGAAATTGGAAATACGAAAATTAAACGTGCGACATTAAAATCCGAATGCACATTGGGATACTCAAAGGCGCATCATAAAATCTAAGCAGAGTATTAAGTAACATGAAAATCTCGTCAGAAACAAATATTACTGAATTGTTAAGTGATATGTCCTCCTATATGGAAGTGAATGCTGGACAATTTCCTCAAAAGATGTGGAAGAGATTCGAAGAAACAGAAGAGTGATTCTGCAGAAGGATGCTGAGGATACCATGAACTGGGCATATGAATAACGACAAAGTTTTAGAGAAAATAGAAACAAAAAGAGAAGTTATACTCAATATCAGACAGAGATAGTGAATGCTGGGCAATATCTTCACAGATGAAAAAGAGACTTGAAGCAAGGGAAATAAAGAAAAGAATACTGAACTGTTACGTAATGATATAATGGAATATGCATACACCTGTGTTACCCCTAACTGGAATATGATTGGCTGGTGTCCATCATAAATACCGACGGACGTGTAGGTACGACAGAGTCAAGAGCCTTAGTCTATAACGACGCCCATTGGACTACCATTGATCTCCACTTCTTACCTGCGACTACGACGCGTACCAGTTGATTACCGCTGCCGTATTCTACCTGGTTATAGTAGCCAAAACCACTTAGCTACTTTGTTCAAATATATCCCTTTCCGGGACATACCACGTAATATCAATCCTCCTATATAGCAGTGAATGCTAGACAATGTCCCCACAGATGAAGAAGGCACATGAAGCAAGAGAAACAAGGAAAAGATTACTAAACTGTTATGTAACTTCAGTCCTCCTATATGGCAGTGAATGTTGGAAAATCTACTCATACAGGAAGAAGGGTCTTGAAGCAAGAGAAACAGAAAAAAGAGTACTTAACTGTTGCATAATATCAGTCCTCCTATATGGCAGTGAATGCTGGACAGTCTTCTCACAGATGACGAAGACACATGAAATAAGAGAGAAACCTAGTTATATAGAAAACTATGGAGAATAATCTGGACCGAACATGTGATCAACGAAGCGATTTTAGAGACAAAGGGCACATATATTTACAATCAGGAAAAACAAGTTGGAATTTCTAGTGTACATAATGAGGAAAAATGGCTTGGAAAATTTGATACTCACTGGATATATTGAAGGAAAAATATACAAATAAATGCCTAACCTACCTAGAAAACTGGAGTAAATATTTACCGGAACTAGGTTTAAGTGAGGTAACAATAAGAAAGAAAATATTAAAAGCTTCAAAGATCAAGACATTGAGGGGGGTCAGGATTGCCAACGTCCTGAAGGCAGAAGACGCAAAGAAGAAGAAGAAGAAGAAGAAGAAGAAGAAGAAGAAGGAGGACTATTCATATTATATCGTAATTCAGCAAACTTTCCTTTGTTTCTAACGAACAATATATATCATTATTACATCTAGTTTCCGCTGTGTTTATTCCACCAAATAGGATATTGAATTTACTCTTATCGAATTAAGAAAGAGTAAATTGCATTTTATATACGTAACCATTCAAAGACATAGACAATAAATTATAAAATCGTACACTATAGAGAATCCGCTAGCATTAGATCAAGTGGGGAACTTCTGAAAGCCGGAAAAATTAGTATTGGAAATCTGGATTCTAGAACCGACCATTGCACCAGCTGTAAGCTTTCTCGATATCAAAAAGGTTTGCCTTGGTATACGGAAAGCTTTCTATGACACAATTAGAGTGAGCACTGCATACACTAAACTAGTAAACTGGAATTTGAATAGGCTTGTCACAATTTCATTTTTTACAAAGCTACGGAACTGGTACATCTCGTTGGAAACGAATTCATATTGTGAAATTACCGGCCATATTGTTAAAAAGTAGTATGACATCTTTTTTTCTACACGTTATTAATATTATTGTTATTATCGACAGATAAACTGTGTAGATCACAAATACTATAAATGCTATTAGCTACTATTTATAAATAAATACGAGGTCTGATCAAGAAGTAACGAGATTGATGCCATAAAAAAAAATGCAGCATATCAAGTCGATGTTTAATCTCTTACGAAGTATTCGCTTTCTGAAGCCACGCACTATATCTAGCGTCGTTTCCATTGATTGAGGCATTGCTGGAAATCCTTGTTGGGATAATGAGCAGCAGGCTCGTCACCTTATCTTGGATTTCCTCGATCAAGTGGTTGAAAATCAGTTTGAAGATGTACAGCACATACGTCCATTGCAAACTATAACAAACTTATCACAATTTAAACAATATTTATACATATTTATATTTTAAATAATTAATTATATATATATATATATATATATATATATATAGAAAAAGTTTCAAAATAAAATTATAATATATATATATATATATATATATATATATAGAGAGAGAGAGAGAGAGAGAGAGAAAGAGAGAAATATACACTTAAGGTGTGCTATATTTATGGGATAAAATACACAATATCAGAGATAGAGCGTATGTAAATATAAAAGTGAACATTGACGTCAACACTTAGAGGCGACAGGCTGTTTCATGCTAGAGGCAATTGCCAGGCCTATATATATATATATATATTAAAGAGAAGGGAAAAACCACAAATGTTTTTGGTTGTAATGTGGATTTTTTAAAAAATATATATTATACTTTATTTCCCACAATTTGGCAACACGCGTGTTCGAATTCTATCAGAGAACGAATATTTTAAGTGAAAATTTCTCGGACATTCAGGCCGGTAAATGTTGTTTAATACTGTTTATTATAAAACAAAGCATTTACTTAAATATTTGTATCTACAAAAAAAAAGAATGTATAAACATAAAAATGTCTTCAAATAATAGTCGGATTTGTCCATTTCATAATGTGTGACATCATTTGTTTAAATTTGAATACGCATCGAGCAAATCTGAACGTATGTGAGAAAAGCATGGGAAATTGTGGTTTAAAAACAATAAAATCAACCTTGCTAACCGAACGCTCCTCTGCAGCCAAATAGGTTAAGGCACGTCAAGCATATATATATATATATATATATATATATATATATATATATATATATTCTTCTACCGGCCTGAATATCGGAGAAAATCTGTTTTTAAAGGCACCTTACAACATTTCTTGGTTATCAACGCAATGTGTATCCGATAGGGAAATCACATCCGTTGTAATGAGACTCTCTGCTTGTGGAACGCAGTTTCGAATCCTGCTGGAGAGTGCATATTTTTCTCTAATTCAGGTATATATATGCCAAATTAATATACTTGTAAAATAAGTAAACGCGACGACGAAAATGACTTTTAATACAAATCTGTCGGATGAATAAATAAAAAATTCATCCACTTTTTTTACAAATATATATATATATATATATATATATATATATATATATATATATATTCGATAATATGCATAATATCCAACGTCGATAGCACGATTCAGATTGCATGAAGATAGCAAGAACTGCATGAAACCCCGACTCTGTTTTATAACATTGAGCACTTCATTTATAAAACGTAATAATATATCTATACGTATGTGAAAGTATATTTGCGTGTATGTATATTTCCTATCATACCCATATAAAATCTCTATCTATAAAAGGCAGGATGTGTGTGTGTGTGTGTGTGTAACGAATGCACGGCCGCAATTTTCGACGGATTTGAACCAAAATTTACATGCAAATGCTCCACGTTAGCGGGAAGGCCATGACCGACTTTGCATTTCCCAACTCCCATCGATAGTGGAAATAATCGATTTTTCATGCTTCTGCGGCTGTTTTCATGTAGTTTGCGGCCATATTTCTACTGGCCAGACTGAGAGCCAATAGCTGGCTGCCACGAATAGGCAGGAAGATTCTATTGGCCAGCGTAAGAGCCAATAGCTGACTGACACGAATGTTAACTAGCATGCAAAAAAAGTCGATAGCTGCATTCATCACAAGTGGGAAAAATTTAAATCTGCATGGAACTTTACTCCAATTGGCTCATTCGTTTCCTTAAACTCAACGTTAATTCTTTTTTCATTCGGTTTTTCCAGTTACGAGTCCTTTTTTAAAGTTGATCGTTTTGTGTTTTTTTTTTCGTAACAGATTTAATGTTTAGTATAGAGCTTAGAAAAAATTAGCAGTGTGAGATAGGCAAGAAGTAAGGCATGTAGCAACACCAGCATGGCAAAGGGCAATATATATATATATATATATATATATATATATATATATATATAATCACAAGTATAAGATTAGTATATATATATATATATATATATATATATATATATATATATATATATATATATATATATATATAATAACTTTCAATAACCAACAAATACTAATCTTAAAAGAGTGCTTAATTCAGAGTAAAGGAAATATAATTATTAATTCGAAAATTATAACATAATATGTTATAAAATCACTACAAAAATAGCCATTTTGTTTCAAACACTTCTGGTTTCTTTTAGTTAAACCCTAACATCAAAGCATTAAATAATTATTATAACCAAAGTTCGTTGTCAAGTTTTTTAATTCTCATATACTTGTATTTTGATTGGTCATTTCAACTTATGTAACAGGCGTTTCCCCTAGCGAGGTGTGTTTGATTCGAACGTTTTAAAACCCTTTATTATAAATTCAACACCATCACTTGATACGACACCAGAAATGGTGAAACAACAAATAGTCTATTTTGTAGTGACTTTGATATAATTTTCGAATTTATATATATATATATATATATATATATATATATATATATCATGTTCAACACGCAGTCATGATGATTTGTGAACTTTTGCTAGCAAAACCTTCGTCTGCTTCCGAACAGTCGTCTCTATGCAATTTCATTCATAACACTTAGCTCAGGTCGTGAAGATGGCTGACACATGGATTGCCCCCAAAGTCCGATAACCTCAGTTCGATAATGCCGAGATTCAAAGGTTCTAACCACTCGGCTATGCACCCAGGGTGTAACTTCAAAATTGTCCAAACAGGGTAACAGCATGCGATAATTGTTCATCCCGAAAAATGTTTAATATCTAAAAAAGAACATGAAATTACTTTAGTTTCTTTTTTCCAGGTTTTCAGATAATACGTTTAGTCATCTTGACAACATTTGTCGCAAGGATTAATGAAAACACTTTGAGTTATTCAGCTAAAAAGAGAACTGGTTAATATCGTGTTGTCTTCGCCACAGTGTTTTCTCAACCGAGCATTGGTGGAAGGAAAAATATTATTCAGACTTTCCGTAATCGTACCAACAATCATACTATGGCTTCCATCTTCAAAATCCATTGAAGACCCATGAAGAGAAGTTTAAATTTATTCTTTAATACATGTTTTGAGCATATTGTCCAACCGATTACTTTAATGTAAGAACAGATTTAAAAATACAGGAATAAAACCTCCTGTTTACAATCATTTTTTTCTTTCTTTCTTTTGCCATTCCGTCTATTTCTATTTTTTCTTTAATTCTGTAAATTCTGTTATCGTCTTTTTTTCCCATTCTTGATCATCCTATTTTCATTCATCTTTTTCTTTCTTTCTTTCTTTCTTTCTTTCTTTCTTTCTTTGTCATTTCGTCTATTCCTACTCTTTCTTTTAATTCTGTAAATTCCATTTTCGTCGTTCTTCCTATTCTTGATCATTGTATTTTCATTCGTCTCTTTCTTTCTTTCTTTCTTTCTTTCTTTCTTTCTTCATATTCTTTATATTATTGCTTTCTTTCTTTCTTTCTTTCTTTCTTTCTTTCTTTCTTTGTCATTTCGTCTATTCCTACTCTTTCTTTTAATTCTGTAAATTCCATTTTCGTCGTTCTTCCTATTCTTGATCATTGTATTTTCATTCGTCTCTTTCTTTCTTTCTTTCTTTCTTTCTTTCTTTCTTTCTTTCTTCATATTCTTTATATTATTGCTTTCTTTCTTTCTTTCTTTCTTTCTTTCTTTTGTCATTTCGTCTATTCCTACTCTTTCTTTTAATTCTGTAAATTCCATTTTCGTCGTTCTTCCTATTCTTGATCATTGTATTTTCATTCGTCTCTTTCTTTCTTTTTTCTTTCTTTCTTTTCTTTTTCTTCATATTCTTTATATTATTGCTTTCTTTCTTTCTTTCTTTCTTTCTTTCTTTGTCATTTCGTCTATTCCTACTCTTTCTTTTAATTCTGTAAAGTCCATTTTCGTCGTTCTTCCTATTCTTGATCATTGTATTTTCATTCGTCTCTTTATTTCTTTCTTTCTTTCTTTCTTTCTTTCTTTCTTTCTTTCTTTCTTCATATTCTTTATATTATTGCTTTCTTTCTTTCTTTCTTTCTTTCTTTCTTTCTTTCTTTCTTTCTTTCTTATTTAGTCTAATTCTATTTTTATTTTAATTCTGTAAATTCAATTTTCTTTTTTTTCCCATTCTTGATCATCCTATTTTCCTTCATCTTTTTCTTTCTTTCTTTCTTTTTTTCTTTCTTTCTTTCTTTCTTTGTCATTTCGTGTATTCCTATTTTTCTTTAATTCCGTAAATTCCATTTTCATCATTTTTTCCATTCTTTATCATCCTATTTTCATGCATCTTTTTCTTCCTTTCTTTCTTTCAGTCGTACTATTCTTGTCATTTTAAATTGAATCAATCGAAATAAAACCCCTTTTTCATTTCCTACATACTTCATTTCCGTATTTATTATTCTTTTCTATATTTACAGCATGCTATTCCCGATTTTACTTTATTCTGACCTTTTCTGTGCTGGCATTTACACAATCGAATCAGACATACATATATTTCTGCTCGTTCTAACATTACCTCCATCACTTCAAATTTATCTGCCATTTTTCAACCTGTATTTTGTTTACCGTTTTCTCCAAAACGCAGATCTCCGTTTCAGTGGCACACTTCTTAAAGAGAGAAAAGCAGAAACTAATAAATGTCATGTTTTCTCAAAATCGCTCCTTTAAATCATAACTTACTTGCAGGTAAAATGACAAAATTTATAGCCACACCTCTAAACCTATACTCTGATTAACCCTGTTACCCAACAGATTTTTTTAAGATATACCGTTTTTAGTCCGTGGTTCGACATTATTCACAATTCTATTAATTTGGTTCATAAATAATTTCCGTTTTTGTTGGCCATGTTTATTCTTCAAATTATAAATACACCACTATTCCAAAGCAGTTTTTCGATATGTTCCTGCTAAATTTGCCGGTTTTGATGTTGGAAGGATTTAGAAGACATCTTGAATTTGATTTTTATTTGAAACCGTTTTTGTTTTTACGCGGAAAATGTTTTGGAGCGATCGGAAACAAGAAATAATCGGATACTGCCAAGTCAGGCCAATATGGCGGATAGTGTTGAACAAACCAACAGAGTTTAAAGACAGCATTTTTCTTTTTTAAAGGAAAAAATATATATATATATATATATATATATATATATATATATATATATATATATAGATAATGATATACTGATACAAGTCGAACTATTTAACGCAGAGATAGACGGTGTTGATTCATGCCTTTCCCAAGGGTGTTTGCTCATAAGTGAATATAACGAACCCAACTGGAATTGGAACTCAGCTCTTCGATTTCTCATTTCCCGATCGGACCCATTCTTCTGGCTTCTTGTTTCTCAATCAATTTCGATCTTCCAAATATTTAATATATATTTCTTTTCTCTTTAAAAATAATGCTATTTTTCTCAGATTCTTTTGCACTCAGTGGCCCCTTGAGCCTCTTTGTGGTTTTATCGAGTTGAAATGTTCAAAAAATATGAATGTTTAAAAAAGATTAACAGATAAGAATATATCGGTAGCATAACGGTTATCGTCCCAAAAATTCTGATTGGCAAATTAAAAATCGCACGACACCCTTGGAAAAAAATGCTTTATTTTTTCCTCACCTATAGTCATACAGTGTAAGTTAATGAGTTAATTGATAAGGCAACAAGTATAAGGGTAGGATAACCAATTCAAAATCCGGCGGGCGTGGGGCAGGAATATCATAACAGCTTTCTTTTTAATCAGTTTCACCCCTTACAAGGAAATAAAGCCACTAAGTATCATGGGTTTAATGCGTGTGGAACAGAAACATTACTAATAAGCGGGAAGAAAAAAAAACGTAATCAGTAGATAGCAATTGTTATTTCATTTCATTTTTTGCACATTAAAGTTACCCAGAACGCATGCAGCCGGAAATGAGTACCACAAGCGATATGTGCGAGATAGAAATTGTTAGCATAGAACTTACGCCTACATCAAACTAGCTCAGCTGTAACTTGATGAACTATCGACGCCAGTCTATACTGTGCAAGAGATGACTTGAAAATAAAAAATATATATATATATATATATATATATATATATATATATATATATATATGAAGAAAAAATATATACGGAAAAAACAAACAAAAATCCTTATATACAATAAAGCTGTTTTAATGTTAATATGTCAACGTCGGACGTTTCGGTCTAATAAACAATCTTCAGGACATATTCATAAATTATAACATTATCAATACAACATGACAAAGACGATGTACATAAGAACAAGACTTATCAAACAATAACTGAAAGTTTTATAAGATCATGTTGTATTGCGCTCCGTTTAAAACATGGTCGACGTTGATGTCGTCACGTGGGCGACGCTGTTTGGATAAGTCTTGTTTTTTGTTTAATAAAATGATTTTATATTTTTCTTCATACTAATGGGATCTATATCCATATATTTGCTTATATATATATATATATATATATATATATATATATATATATATATATATATATACATTATAAATTAATTGATTTAAGATATATTTTTTTTCCGCTACACAGTTCTAATATTAATGCTCTGTAAATTTACATCGAGCACTATTTTGTAAAAATAAAAATATATATAGGAACACCGGATTATATATCTTACTGTTCTTTTCTTTTATATATATATATATATATATATATATATATATATATATATATATATATGTATATGTGTGTGTGTGTGTGTGTGTGTGTGTGTGTGTGTGTGTGTGTGTTAATTGGTTTTTACCTCGTGCAAGGTAGTAAAGCTACTAAGACAAAAGGTGTTACTGCGTCTGGAAGAATTAGGAAAAGAAACATTAATAATGAGCCAGAAGACAAAAACGTAATCAGAAGGACAGTAGATAGCGATTGGCATTGCACTTGAATTTTTGAAGATCAAAGTTGGCGGGAAAGCATTGGCCAGAAATTGTTAGTATAGAACTTACGCCTACATCTAGCCAGCTCAACTGTAAATTGACGCCATTTTAGTACAGCGCTTAATTTAAATATGCCAGGTCCCATGTCGGAGAGCTCATCCGAATAATTATCGTGAAAGTGAAATGACACAGAAGGGAAAACTTATGGCGGTGGGGAAAGTGATTGAAGCCGAGACGCTAGATCATGACCTATAATATCGCTGATTTTCCTTGGATTTTATCGAGGAGTCCAAAGTAAATAGCAGGGGCATAAGACCAATATTCTAATCATGGACGAATGGTAGACTTTGCTACTAAAACCACAGTAGCTCCATAGAACGTGTTGTGGCTGGCCCTATACGTCACAGGTTGACTACAAGTCTATGACAGGAAAAGATATGCCGTTTAATGTGATAGATTAGTTATTAGAATATGCAAAGTATAAAGGCAGCAAAGAGACACGGTGGAGTAATGGATAGCGGCTTGGATTGAGGAATCGCAGAGCCGAGTTCGAATTCCAGTCGAATC
Organism: Acanthosepion pharaonis; assembly: GCA_903632075.3. Taxonomy (NCBI): domain Eukaryota; kingdom Metazoa; phylum Mollusca; class Cephalopoda; order Sepiida; family Sepiidae; genus Acanthosepion; species Acanthosepion pharaonis. The sequence goes on from CAHIKZ030004056.1 coordinate 3,078,448, forward strand.
CATTAAATTCACTTACGTGCTAATACCCTTGGGGAAGGTGTGAATCCTCTTCTTCTCCCTCCAGCTATGGGTAAATAGCAGAACAGACTGGGTTCTATAGCCTTGGATGGCAACTGGTCTAGGAGAAGGAAAATTCTGAATTCAAACCCGCAGTGGAGCCCCTAAGGCGGATGGACGGCACTTTGTGCTACCTTTCTGCAAGCCGCGATGGCACCAAAATGTATTGGTTTATCCTCCCCTTTGGACTCGAATTAACATTAAAACAGCATAATTGTATATAAGGATTTTTGTTTGTTTTGTCCGTATATATTTTTCTTCATACTGTCGGATCTATATATATATATTATATATATATATATATATATATATATATATATATATATATATATATATATATATATAAATATATAAACCAAAATGTATTGGTTTATCCTCCCCTAGTCCTCCATATATCCCCGCCGAGGGATATATGGAGAACGCTACTCCATCGTCTCTCGAGTCGGATGCCGACGACGAAAGGCAACAAACAAGCAATTAAAAAAATCCCATTCCTATTCACATTTATCTTCTACGTAAAGTTCACTTGGAAGAAGTGGAATGATATTTTCCAAAGTTTCGAAGTTTCGGGAGCTTCGGGGAAATTATAAATGTCATTCGTTTTCGAAACTTTTTCTCAATTTTCGTCATCAGACTGTGTTAGGTTTGATAATTTTAAAAATCAGGTCAGACTGGAAATTGTTGCTGATGTTATTTAATACCATCTTTTTCTATCATATCTTCATTCCATTTGAATCTAACATATTTTCCTCTTTTTTATAAGGTTTATCCTATGCAAGGCTCGAGTGCCATTCATGGTAGAGTGTTACAGAATGATTTGTGCGATATGAAAATTAAGAGGAAATTGCGGTGGGGAATCTATATAATAAATAACTTTCAACAGCTCATTTTCAAATAAAAAAATAAAATCACTGTTCTCAAATGTTTCTCAATGTTTCAAAATAAAATCGTCCGTGTTATTAACATTACACCTAATGTCCGTATCCCAACATATCATACCATTTTGGATTCAGACCAATAATCAGACCAATTCTGTGAGCAAATTAAAAACATTCTGGGCTGGATCCAGACACGCAATTCTGCAATTTTCCCATGTTTTCCTTTTTTCGGCAATTTTTACGTGATTTTTACGAGAACAAATATGACTTGCGAATAAAATTGGGAATAATTGAAATCCAGTGAAATTCACGTATGAGATAAAAATACTTGTTTGTACGGAAAGTAAAGACCTACGTACATCAAATTGTGTTTGAACTGAGTGGCGACAGAAGAATTATAGCTGAACTTTTAAAAGCTTAAATCTTAAGCTTAAATTTTATACAATACTTAAATGTACGGATCATTGTTAAGTTCTTCTCTTATTTAGCGTATCATATCTACTCTGCCCTACCTATTGTGGTGAAGGCCTAATCAAGTGCCCTCAGCTGGAGCTAGCTGAAATGCCGTCCGATAGCGTAGCTTTTAAGCATAAAGGAAACCAAAAGGTAAGAGGTTCAATTGTAGTGTTCGATTAAACTTTCCCGCAGGATTCTTCCACAAAGTAGCGGTTCTTGGGAAAAACTGAGCGGAACTAACTCCTAACAGATAGAATACAGATTATATTAACGTTATTCGACTCTGTTTACGTAGCATGCTGGGTCTTTTTTGTGTAAGTTTAACCGATGTAATTAAAAATGAAGCTCCATACTCTTACCATGTAAATAATGATGGAGTAGCAACAGATTTGCGGCGGTTTTTCTGTGTATAACGGGTAGCAAGTTGGAATTTTTTTTTCAATTATTTCATTCCAATCAAAGCGGGGTGCCACTATTAGGCAGGTGCTTACAGATAGTGAAATTGAAAGAAAAGACTGGGTATAGAAAGGATTAAGGAAAGGATAAAAAAAAATGAACGGGATTCGATACGACAGAAGATAGCGATTGACGTTGCATTTAAGTTTTTGAAGAATGTAGTTATCAGGGAAGCCAGTAAACGGACCTAGATGCCAATCTAGTATAAAGCTTAAATTCATGTAGTCGGGCACTAGCGAAAAAGTTTGTCAGAGCAGTTGCCATGAAAATATTTGTAGAAAAGACAGAGGGAAGCCATATCACGTATGTGAAAAAGAGATTGAAGTCGAGACGCCAAGTCTGCATCGATTACTTTGGAACTCCTTCTTTGGGTTTTGTTCAGAACCTCAGGGTGCATAGCAGGAGCACCAGACTAGATATGGCAACAGTATTCAGTGCACGGCCGAATGGTAGATTTTTAAATGTGCAAGAGAGAGAGAGAAAACCTTCTGGCACGACACAGTGACCCAAAGTTCCTTGCAGTAGACGCAGCTATTGATTTAATGTAATAAGTTAGTTGAAAACCTGAGTCCAAGAAGTCGCAATGTGACGCTCTCTAGGAGTCGAGTATCAGCCATGATGATGACGGGAAGGGAAATTTCTCTATGGTGATTAAATGAGAGCAGTTTCGTTTTGGAGGCATAAAAATTTACAAGCTCTTTCCTACCCCAGTCAATCCAATCAATAGTTAACTTTTTTAACTGTAAATTGTAATGCCTCCAAAACGCACCCCCAAAACGCCACATGAATGACGATGAATTCTAAAAGGGATTGAGTATTGTATAGTTTCAGTGTCCTAGTGCTTTCAGCTATAATTATAGCCATATAATAATTGTAACAGCTAAAAGTATAACCGAAAGAGTTCAGACATACAAAATATTTGTACCATTTCTCCATAATTTATGTCCAGAAAAAAAAGAAAATTATAAGAATACATGAATAATTAAATAAACATAATTAACCGCTGTACATTGTCATGCGTATTTCCTGAAACATTCTAACCACTCGGACACGTGTCACACACACACACACACACACACACACACACACACACACACACACATATATATATATATATATATATATATATATATATATATATATATATATAAGGCACGTGGCCGAATGGTTAAAATGTTCACTTCCTGATCATGAGAAAATGCGTGAAAACCATACCCCCCTGGATGGAGGGCACCCATGAGGGAACATAGGAAGTCACAATTCATCGTGAGCGAGGGTTTAAGCGTGCTTGTCCTTGTTTTGTCGTTGTTGAACAAATAAAAATGTGCCTGAGAAAGCGTCTATAATAGCTCTTGTAGACGGGGAATCTCGTATACGAGTGAACAGAATATATATATATATATATATATATATATATATATATATATATATATAAGTAAGGATAATGAAATTCAGAGAGCTCAATATATATATATATATATATATATATATATATATATATATACACGCAAGGGCGATGGATCAGCTGTCGTCTAAATTACGCAACAATGAAAATAACACTGACATCTTTTAACAGATAGCCCTTGTAGACGAATAACCTCGTATACGAGTGAACAGTAATATATATATATATATATATATATATATATATATATATATATATATATATATATATTAATTAAGGAGGATGAAATCCAAAGAGCTCATATATATATATATATATATATATATATATACATATATATATATATATATATATACGCAGGGCGCGATGGATAAGCTGTCGTCTAAATTACGCAAAAGAACACTGACTTCTTTTAACAGTTATATTTACCAAAATTCTTCAAAAACAACTTGAATTCTAAAGAGTAAATTTATTCAATATAATCGCCATTGGTTTCAACTATGGCCTCCAGAAGTTTTCGGTATCTTCTGCATCTCATCTGGGCGGTCTTCTTGTTTAAATTGGTGAATGCTGCCATAATGCTTGCCTACTGTTCATCTTTGGTGCTACAAGGAGTTTTCTTGGTCTATTACCTAACTGCACCCCACGCAAAATAATCTGGATGTTGCATTCTGGGGAGTCATATGTCCAGATGTAAGATGTGATATGGTCGCATAAATTAAAACCCTCTTACGAACAAATTATGTACTTCTTTTCTCATCAGAACTTTCAAAAAGATTTTTCCGAGCTGTCGTAACTTCGTAATCACTATTAGATCCATAAAACTCTTTCCGAATCTTCTGAACTGTCCTCAGATAGACACAGGGACACTTTGAAATGTTTGTATTGGAGCTTCCAGCGCAAAAACCATGCCGTACACCATACGATTTCCAAATATGTGGCCCTGTGAATTGCGTCGTGATGTTCTTTTTTACGTGGATATTGGATATGAAATCTTGTATTACTCCTATATAGTCAATTCCATAAAAATCCATTATCAAGCACTGTGAGGCATTGTTTCGTCTACATTATCTTTTCTTGATGAATACAGTTTTTCGAGATATCAGTCCAAAAGTATTTAATTTTCAAATTAAAAGAACGTTCTTGGTGTTTCTGTTACAACAGATAAACATTAATTTATCTGATTATAGTTTGTCCGATATCGATAAGTTTGTTCTGTTCCAGCTTTTTGACTTTTGTATTCCCCTAAAGTTAATCGATAGAATCAAAGTCTTTAACGAGTTTGAATCATTGTTTTCCCAATGAGTAAGACATGTGCCGAGTTCCGCTGAGAATGTAAGCCATGTTGTGTATTGATTCTAGCGTGTTTCTTTTGCAGCAGAATCATCATACGGTCAAATTGTTAAAATCTAGGAGCGATATTTATATAACCACACCAGATAAAAGATTGATTATTGAGAATTTAAATTATTCTGATTATTTAAATAAGAGGCACCGTGAGTAATGGATAGCTTCTCGGAGGAATCGGAGAGCCGAGTTCGAATTCTAGTCGAATCCGTTACATTCACTTTCGTGCTAATACCCTTGGGGGAACGGTGAATCGTCTTCTTCTCCCCCCCCCACCAGCTACGGGTAAATAGCAGGACAGACCGGGTTCTATAGCCTTAAATGGCAACTGGTCTACCGCAAGATGAAATGGCAACCTGCCTCGTCAGTCATGAATGGAAAGATATATGATCGCCTCTCACACATGATGGCACATATCTGTCTAAATATACATAAAATCTATCTTGGATGACACTAGTAAATTTCGGCAATTAGGTCATACATCATTTAATGACACCGCGAAAACGAAAGTTTAATTTTAGAAGAGATTTCTTGAATCTCCCAAAGCAAGCATATGATGAATTTACGCCTATGTATGGTTTGTCGAAAATTCATAAAATGAATGTTCGACTTCAGCCCATTTTGTCTACGGTGGTCTGTGTGACACCATTTTAGCAAAGAAAAAAAAGAAAAGAAAGAAAAAGAGAGGCGAGAGTTGAAACTTAGATGATAAAGGAAAGCCATCACAAAAGGGGCATTTAGCGATGTTATTTTGATAATGGAGAATGGTGAAAATTTTTATGGCCATTTGACAAATTCCAGATTGGCTAGCTGGCATCAGAGACAGATTTCTAAATAGATAAACATTTAACTGTGTCACGGGAATGCCATTTGGGGCTTCCACAGAATTCTAAAGAGATAAAAATTTAATAGGTCGTCCGTTGACCACACGAGCTGAAAAAAAAGTCTTTGTCGATGGAAAGATATCGTCAGACAAGGTGTCTGTTTTGTGTTGAAATTTGACGATGACAGCGAAACTATTTTATCAGAAACCGGCACCAAGAATGCAAATACGGCTAGGATAGCGAAACTACCTTATCGGGACGAAAATTTGGCTGTGTTTCGCTAGATGACCACCCACTTGATAATTGGCGAAAATCTCATTGATAGGTACCAGGTGACATTGAGGATAAGAGCTGCAATTAAGGGACCACACTACGAAAGAAAAGAGAAAGAAGGAAAAAGGAAAATAATTTTTTTTTGAAAACAAGGCTAGTCTGGTCACACCCACACTGCTGGCCGCCAATTGGCTGAATGTTAATGAGAGCCAGGCGGAGGTGATCATGTGATGCTACCACCCATTAAGGGGATAGGTATGAGATGTTACTGCGAAGGAGTAGGAAAACCGTTGACGCCCTCTGAGGGTATGGTAGGAGACCCATATGAGAACGAAAGAAGGTGGGGGTAAAAGAAGACTTCCAAAAATGGAAATAATTAATTTTTCCTGACCGAAAACAAAAGAAGGGGATTGTGGATTTGGAATTATCAAGGAACCTCAAACCCCGACAAAGCCCACCCCGGTTTTGGTCGGCGTCCATATAAGCAAAGTCGCAGCGAGCGAAAATCAGTTCAGTTCAGTTGCCAGTTTTCCAGAGTTTCCAGTTCGCAGTTGAAGTGGGTCCCGCCTCGCAGGTAGCTGACTTGAAAGATTCGCGCAAATTCCGAACTCATCTTCAATCCAAGGACAATTTATTGTTGAAGAGCGACCTAGACTCATACCACCAAAACAAGTTTTACGACTATCGCCTGAAGACACACCAAGAACCAGTTTCTTAAAGAACAGACAACTTAAGATGTTAAGACTCGCCTAACAAAAACAACGTGTCACGAATCCATATAGCGGGCCGGGAGATAGACGCAGTCCTATGTATCCATCAACCAGATATAAAGTATTGTTATCCTTTTTTTGATACTTTTGAACTTTTCGAGTTATTATTTTATTTTCTTTTACACATACTTGTGCGATATCACCCTTATTCGAACTCAGCTTGCAGTACAGCCCAGCAACTGATTGATTTCGTCTGCCTAGATCAATTCACAACGTGGGTAGGTTAGACTAGAAATCAAAGAAGTTACTTCGGTATCCAGACGTTGGAAGCGAGCTGGGAACGACGAGGCTGATACCGAATCTAACCAGATTCCCATCCGAATCACCAAAAGGTTAGAACGTCACATTTGGGTGCCGCGACCACTACCAGGCCAGTTGGTCGTCACAGGAAGGGATAGCACGACTGACGCAGACAGGCGGACGTCACGTTTGGAGCGGCGACACCCTTTTTTCCTGAGAGTGTCTTTCTCAAGCTGATGAGGATGGCTACTAATGTCTCTTTCATCTTTGATAGTTACATGTACATACAAAAAGTAAATTAGTAAAGTTAATGATATAAAATGGCGAAATCCCTTCGCTAAGAAAATTTTAAAGATGCATTAACCTACCAATCGCACGATGAATGTTAGGATCTTTGTTTTTTTTTGTTTTTTTTTTAAATATAAGCTGTATAACGTCTGTCTTAAATACGCAAGTACTTTTGACTGTACATTCAGTCATCTTCAGGCATGTAAATTACTTCCTTTTGGTAAAATTCAGTTAGCATCCTAGACAAAAAATATATAAAATGTGTGTATATGTGTGTGTGTGTGTGTGTTAGAGATGATATCTTGTATTACTTTGACTTCGTCAGAATCCAGTATCAAGGACTGTGAGTAATGGTTTCTTTTCCTGATAAATACAGTTTTTCGAGATATCAGTCCAAAGGTGATACTATACTTAACGTATCTTAATTTTCTAATTAAATGAACGTTTGAAGCCTTTGTTACAACAGATAAGCATATTAATTTATCTGATTATACCGACAAATATGTCATGTCCCGCAATTGAAAATTAAGTAATACAATTGTCTGATAAGTTCCTTAAACCTTACTGCTATTTCCGTTATGTTGATGACACTTTTACATATTTTTAACCACTTAAGGAGGTAGACAGTTTTTTTAATTGAAAAGAGATGTGGAGACTATTTAGTTTCCACTTCTTTTTTTCAATTTACTATTGATGCGGAGTTAACAATATGTTACCTTTGCTACTTCTTTCCTCAACAATGTTTATAGGAAGCCCACTTTTAATAGGATGTATCTCAGCTGGGATTCCTGTGCTCCTAAGACTAGGAAAACTAACGTTGTCAAAAAACTTACTCATCGGGCATTGATATGTTCGGAGTGCAAACTTGATGCCGAACTCAGGGAAATTCTTGCCAATCGTTATCCGGAAGGTGTTATCAAAACAAACATTAGACTTGAAATTCCTACGTTTAATGAAATTAAAAAATTAGGTCCACATAAGTGTCTTGTCTACATGAGATTACCTTGGATTGCGCTGATAAGATCTCAACTGTCATACACTGTTTCAGTTCGGTAGTACTACGGAACATCTTCATTACTAGGCGTGCATTAACTTCTGTCCGTAAGGATGTATTGTCCACTAATCATGAAAGTTCCCTAATTTATTGTTTTAAGTGTCGGTGTAAGGTCGATTGTGTGGGTAGGATTATCCAACGACTGGAGGTGTGGATTGCACAGCTTGTGTCCGTATTTATATGTAGAACTAATCCATTAGCATCCAGACACTCACAGGCACATGAGTCTGCCATCAGGAGCATTTATTGAGTCTTTTACATGTGAGCCCAATTATTCAGCGGAGTTCTCTGTGTTGCACAGGGATCGGACGAAATACTATCTTAATATCTTGTTGACGTTTGTTATCAATGCGTCTCGTCCGACTCTGTGTAGGCAGAGATTGCTGAAACATCAACCAGCACTCTTCGGCGACTCTGTCTTATTCAGGACAACTTTAATCTTTTTTTCTCCTTCCTCCGCCCTTGTCAGACTTAATTTTCTTGCAAGGGGGTTTGATTCCTTTCAGTAGTTTTTCTTCATTACGACGATTTTTCTTTTTCTGACGAAGCGTTGGATGAAAGGTATCATAAGATTTTTATTTTTGATCGTTATGAAACTTTTGTATTGGACTTTTTAAAGAAAGAATACTATTTAGTTAGGGTGACACTAAAAATCTTTTCATATATATATATATATATATATATATATATATATATATATGTGTGTGTGTGTGTGTGTGTGTGTGTGTGTGTGTGTGTGAATATTGAAGTCAACACTCAGAGGCGACAGGCTGTTTCGTGATAGACGCAATCGTTTTTCTTGGACAAGAAGAATAAAGACATTTTTGTCACTACCACACAGAAAGAGAATGTTTTAAATTTATTTATTTTATTTTATTTTATTTTTATTTTTAATAATAAGTGGAAATTTCCATCTTTGTCTGAACAAGGTCGCGAGACCCGAAACTCGTGTTGCAAAATTATGGAAAATAAATCATAGTATATATATTTTTTTAAAATCCACATTACAACCAAAAACTTTCGCGGTTTCTCTCTTCTTTTTAATATATACACTTTTCTCTCGCTGGAACAACTATAACCTCTTCCCTATATATATATATGTAAAAAGTGTATATAAATATAAATAAATATATATATGTATAATTATTTATATATTATATGCGCGGTACTTATTAGAAAGCGCTCAATATCAGAGATAGAGCTAACATATTTGGTTGGATAGATGTGTGTTTGTGACCCTGGGTTTCACGGTTTAGCGATCGTCAGACAAACTGATTAATGTCTTAAAAAATTTGGCTTTATGTAGATTGCGTGTATTGGTGTTATTGTGGAAGTGGTGGGGGAAACTTCGTCGTTTTGTCATCGTACTAACGCAAACATCGATGTATGCAGACACATATACATACTTGGTCGTCCGTCGGGACTCATACATATATAAACATATGCGGGCAGTTTCGGATATGACATATGTATGTATACGGGTGGTGTTGTGTCTATACATACGCATTTGTATGTTGAAATTTAAAGATTGGAAGTGTGGCGGAAATGTCTCGTGAATGTATATATGTCATATTATTTATTTTTCCACTGAATAATATTTCCTCGCATGTATGTATATACGTGTGGTGGGGTTTGTGTAAAATTATGATAGGTAAAAATATTATTATTTATTTTTATTTTTAAATTTTTGAAAAAAAATGGGGGTTTATTTGTTAAATTTAAAGCTGGTTATTTGTTTGTTTTTGGTGACAGGTAGAAATTTGTAATCCTTATTGGTTATTTTATATGATGATGTTTAATATTTAATGTGCTGTGTGAGAGGGGAGTTTAATTTAATAACGGGTCTATATGATATGATGTGATAGTAATGTTGCAAGGGATTGGAGACAATGATAATATAATTAGCTAATAGTTATTGTAAATTGGTAGAAATTGTAAATTGGTAGAAATTATTAGTAACGGTGGTGGGAGAATGATAAAACCATGAATGTAGTTATAGTGGTGGTAGCTTGAACTAAAATTGGTTGTTGGTGTTTTATTTTATTTTATTTTATTTTGCTATATGTATTAATTTATTTTGGTATAAATCCTGATAATAGGTATTCTGTGTAAAATTATGGTAGTTGAAATTGCTATAATTTTTAATTTTAATTACAAATATATTATTGTTATTATATTAAAGCTGGTTATTTCCTTGTTTTTTTTTTGTGACTGTGTATATGTGACTGGTAGAAATTTCAGTTTGTAATCCTTATTGGTTATTTTTATGGTTGTATTAAATATTCTGGGAGAGCGGGTTGTTTACGTTAATAATTATGACAGGATTATATGGTAATGGTAGATATGGTGTGATAGTAATATGTAAGGGGGTTGGTGGCAATAATAATATAAGTGGTTAATATTTATTGTAAATTGTTAGTAGTGATTAGCAATGTTGCTGAGAGAATAATAAAAACCTATAAATGTAATTATTGTGGTGCTAGCTTGAACTAAAGAGTGGTTGTTGGTGTTTTATTTTATTTTATTTTCTATATTTATTTGTTTATTTTTATTTATTATGAATGCTGGTAATAGGTAGTTTATTCTCATGGTTACATATGGAAATCATATCTGATCTTATTGTTTTAAGGTATTAAATATGCTGGGGGAGTAATATGCGTTAAAGATTGTAGTGGATTTATATGTTAATAGTAGGTGTGATGTGTAAGTGATGGTGCTGGGTGTTGGTGGTAATGATAATATTATTAGTTAATAGTTATTGTAAAGTGGTAAAAGGGATTACTAATGGCGGTGCAATGATAATAATGATAGATGCACGTATTTTGATGGTATCTTGAAATTGAATTGTGATTGTTGGTGGTTTGTCTATTTTATCCGTTTGGTATGAATTTGGATAATAGGTACTTGTTCTCATGCCTACATTTGGAGATTATCTCTGATTTTTGTTTAGTAAGTTCTTTTGCGGTTTGTGTGATATTATTGCTACTTTTTCGTGTAGGCAAAGTAGGCATTTTTTTGTAAAGTTGCTGTAGGCATGGGCTTTTTTCAATATTTCCCAACTTATTGTTGGTATGATATTTTTGTCTTTTTGCTGCCATATGTATGTAGAAAGTGTTGTGATGTTCGAATATTTCTTGTTGGTGAATGAAAGGTTGTGATTGTTATTCCTCATCTTGAATGGACCTTCGGTGGCACCGATGTAGTGCATAGTGTTGTTGTTTGTACTTAAATTGGCCTTTTATATTGTGTTCGTAAGTTGGCAATTTCCCTGCAGTGGACGTGTTCTGTTTCTGCAGTTGCATATTTGATCCTTGGTTTCATTTTTGTAGGTTGTCATTTTTTTGTTGTGACTTTTGATTATTTCTGTTATGTTTTTTGTACAGCTGTAACTGATCTTTACGTTATTTTTGTTAAAATTTGTTTGCTTCAGTGAAGTCTTTTTTTATTAAGTTTAGGAATATTTTGTCTATGTTTGTTTTAACGGTTTTGTTATATGGTGGATTAAACCAGATAATGTTTCTCTTTCTGTTTCTGCGTTTTGGCTGTTGAGGCATATATTGTAGTTGTTGCGTGTAACCACTTGCTTTTAGTGCTTCGTTGTATGGTGCTTTTTTGCTATTGAAAATGTGTATGTTAGATGAGTTCTCAGATAGTCTGCGGCTGATTGATTTTGTTATTTGTTTGATGATAGAAGGTGGATGGTTGGAGGATGTGTGTACTTAAGTTGGGGTGTCATTTTCTTTTTTGTATGGTTCATATGTGTTGTTGATTAGGTTAAGAGTGACGTCAAGGAAGTTTACTATTGTTGTGCCCAAATATATATATATATATATATATATATTTGCATGTGTGTGATTTCGACAAGTGGAGATGCGTATTGACTTCTTTTAGGTCTTTTTCTATATACATCCGGTGTAGTATCTGGTTTTGATTTACAACCTCGACAGCGTCTGACAACCTCAATAATTTATTATAGTGACTAAGACAAGTTAAAGACACAGAGACAAATCTTTACATTTACCACGTAAATAACGATAGAATAACCATAGCCTTGCGGCGATACCCCTGTGGGAACGGCAGCAGGGTAGAAAATATCTCACCCCTTTAAACGACGCAGAAATGACGAATTGTACAGCTGAAGATTTCTTCTTTCCTTACTCGCTCCTTTTCCTTCTTTTTTTTATATCATAGCTACCTTCTAGTTTCTCTTAAATTTTTCCGAAGTCTTTTTTAACGCTTGTCACCCTTATTTTCCGCCTAATTTTGAGTTTGCCCTCTCCTTTTTTTTACCTCATTTCTCTTTCTTTTTGATCTTCCCTTTTTTATTTGCACTTTTTTTCCCGCCCCAGTCAAACCATCTTTGAAAGGGAACAACGTTGGCGGATCAAAATCCAGTAATGAGAAATAGTTAGATAAGAATTGCATCTGACGACGTTAAAAGGAAAAGAGAGAGAAAGAAAAAAGATAGAGTGGGTGAAGTCTTGGTTTATAGACGAAAGTCTGTAAAATTCATATTTCTTTGAATTCATCGCCAGTTAAGTCTAACACGAAAGCATTATGCTCGCTTGAACCGTTTTGCTACTTAGGTTTTTATCGTCTACTTCTTTTATATATCGTATTAAATCAATGCATAATTATACTGTCTGTTTACATTTTGCGTACTCGTCTCCATACACTCGTTATTTCGAGATAGGCTTACATTACAACCCGGTATAAAATGAGGGATGCTGACAACACTTGCAGGGCTTTTCAATTGTGTTCACCTAAGCAGAGATCTGGAGAAAATGTGCTAACTTTCCTCCCGCAAGACAAGTGGAATTTTTCAGCAAACATTTATTCAAGCGAGTAAAAACCCGTAAGACTTTGGATCGAAAAACAAAATAATGTCGCAAGGAGACATAGAATAAAGTGTTTATCATGTAAAATCGTTTTACACTTCCGGTTAATGTAGTTGCAAGCTGGTCTTCAAAATTTTATTACGACAATTCTTAACACCGGCTGGTTGTAGTGGCATATAACGCTTTTTGGTACGGTAAGTGCAATCAGTATCACCTTATCTGCATGCGAGAAGAAATCATTTGTAACTGCGCTGATTGGTCGAGGGAATAAATTTATTTATTTATTACTGTTTAGCCTTCTTTTTCGGGTTGTTTAAAGTCAGAAAATTATTTTTACAATTGTAAGAAGTTTTTGGGGTCATAATAATGATTTACTGATACAAGGTTTATTAATTAACGAATAGGGGTATTTGCGTGTTAGCGAATATTAGGAAGCCGGCTGTAATTGATATGTCACATTGCTTAACAATGTTAACTGTAAGAAAGCCAGTGTTTCAACGTGATATGGGCGTAAACCTCGAGGGAATAACGTCAACATATATATATATATATATATATATATATATATATATATATAACGTCATCCACAAACTGTTTTGCTGTTTACAGCTCATCAGTGACTAGCTAGGATCGAAACCCGATTGAATTGGTGTCAATCGGAGCTTCGGTAGGGATGAAGGTGGATTTTTAGCATATTTATTTTTTAGAAACATGCCCAGTGATTCAATTCGCTTTCGTGAAGAGTCTCGCTATATAGCTATAATAGTCACTGTTTACGAACCCACACCTCCCCCCAGAGTGCTCAACTGAAATGAATTTCAGGAGCAGATATAACGTCATCCACAGACAAACTGTTTCGCTGTTTACAGCTCATCAGTGTGAGCTAGGATCGAAATGAATTGGTGTCAGTCGGAGCTTCTAACCACTAAGCCGTCGGCGCACGGTAGGGATGAAGGTGGATTTTTAGCATATTTATTTTTTAGAAACATGCCCAGTGACTGACAGTGATTCAATTCGCTTTCGTGAAGAGTCTCGCTATATAGCTATAATAGTCACTGTTTACGAACCCACACCTCCCCCCCAGAGTGCTCAACTGAAATTAATTTCAGGAGCAGATATAACGTCATCCACAGACAGACTGTTTCGCTGTTTACAGCTCATCAGTGTGGCTAGACATCCGGTTGCCTCTAGCTAGGATCGAAATGAATTTGTGTCAGTCGGACTTCTAACCACTAAGCCGTCGGCGCACGGTAGGGATGAAGGTGGATTTTTAGCATATTTATTTTTTAGAAACATGCCCAGTGACTGACAGTGACTCAATTCACTTTCGTGAAAAGTCTATATATATATATATATATATATATATATATATATATATATATATATATATATAATCCACTCTCCCGTCGAGATTCGACGTATGAGGGTCAAGCAGAACAGTTTCAGGAAACCGACAGCTCGACACCGGCACAGAGATTTGATTATAGTGGTGAAGGCCTCGTGCAGGACCAGCCACACTTTTTGAAGGGACGAATACAGAGACCTGGTGCACCGAATGCCACAAGGTTCCCAAGCGACCCTCCGCAGGTTTTGAATTCAGAGTTGTCCTTCTCCTAGACCAGTTGCTATAGAACCCAGTTTGTCCTGCTATTGTACCCATAGCTGGAGGGAGAGGAAGAGGATTCATACCTTTTCCCAAGGGTATTAGCACGTAAGTGAATGTAATGGCTTCAACTGGAATTCGAACTCGGCTCTGCGATTCCTCAATCCAAGCCGCTATCCATTACATTAAATTCAGTCTAAATAGAAAACAGACAACCTTAGCGGTCCATTAAGGTTGTCTGTTTTCTATTTAAATTGAATAATTAATTGCTCTGATTTGACATTGAGCATTCTGGATTACATGCTCCTTGGTATTATCCATACGGATTACCAAACACATTTCATACATCATCATATATATATATATATATATATATATATATATATATATATATATATATATATATATAAAACCGTTTGTTTCCGTAGCTCAATAAAGATACAAGTTCGGGTCCAAGATATTGTTAGCAAACCTTAAAATTTTGATTACATTAAAACGAAATCAAATAAATATTTCTCAACTATCAATAAATATTCTCTCTCCTTTTTAATACATTCCAGTTGTGAAATATATGAACACAGCCTAAACAAGGTGGACGTTGTTGCTGTGGTTTTGATAGTAAGTCATTTATTACATTGCTAACCCCATGCCCAACTTTCGTTCTCCTAGACTGTTGGTCAAATAAGAATGAAACACATTGCCTGTCCTATCATTTAACCTGTAGATGGGCGAGAAGAGAAAAAATTCATATCTTTTCAAGATGATTTACACGAAAGTTAACGCAACTTAAAACGAATTTTGATTGTCGATTACTCGTTCTGAATTGTTAACCCTTATACCAACGCTGTCTATATTTGTTTAAGAGCACCGAATTTGACATGAAGTTACGTTCAATTAATGTCTATAACTTTCGAGAATATTACAAAATTCCAAGAATGTTTGCATCAACGGAGCCCTGTTTTTTACATCTTTGATTTTATAGCAGATACGGAAAGAAAATTACAAAACCTCCTACAGAAGGAAGCGAAAGAGCGAAAAGGGATAAAGCATTAACTACAAGAAGGCAGAATGCATGATCATCAGTAAGCTCGATTGCGATTTACAGGTAGAAGACATTAAAATCAAGCAGGTGCGGAATTTTAAATATCTGGGAATTGTTCTGACAGATTTCGGTTAGTACGACGCTAAGATCCGAAAACGTATTGGGATGACCAAAGACGCATTCCAAAAGCTAGGCAGAGTATTACGAGACAGGAGGATGTCATTGGTAACAAAGAAAAATGTACAGAACTGCTAGGTGATATCTCTCATCTTTTACGGCAGCGAATGTTCGACGGTCTCCTCAAAGATGAAAAAGATACTCGAGGCCACGGAGGTCTGGTTCTACAGAAGGTTGCTGAGGTTACCATGGACTAAACACGTCAACAACAACGAGGTTTCAGAGGGGATGCAAACAAGGAGGAAGCTTATACTTAACATCAAGAAGAGGCAGATGGAATTTCTGGAACACGTAATGAGAAAGAGGGATTGCAGAATCTGATACTCACAAGGGGAAAAGAGAAACAAGGGAAAGCAACGCGTGACATACCTAGCGAACAAGCAAGTGGATGACTGAACACATTTTGGGAGAAGTAGAAAAAAGGACCAAACATATTGAGAGCTATAAGCGATAAGGGGAAGTGGAGAACCATTATCGCTTAGGGGACCCGGCATATAAAGGAAGAAGATTGGCACATTGCAGTCAATCGATCTTAGAATCTTCTTCAGGTTTATAATATAAGAGAATATCCTGTATCAATATAGTCTTCCCACATAATTCGTCCCTGAGATGCAGCATTGACTTTCTCGACTAAAACTGTATAAAAATTTCACTAAATGACGCAGAGGAACACTTACAAAAGATTGAACACAGGCCAACGTTTATATATAATAATCTCCCTTTTCATCACATCCCAATGTGTCTCTTCTGCACTCCGAACTCAATGAATGTAGCGGAGTCTATTTACCACTAAGTCAAGTGGTAAATAGGATACATCATTTTTTCTTGTTCTTATATTACAGAAA
>CAHIKZ030004056.1:3100000-3150000 GCA_903632075.3 Acanthosepion pharaonis
ATAAACCTACTTCCTTTATAATCCGACTCTTGAGGTTTTTTTTTGGGGGGGGGTGAAAAAATGATATTTTTTTCAGATATTTCGTATATAATGTGACTTCAGCTTCTGAGCAATACCAGTAGGCCGACGGCAGTCAAATATTATAGTACTGGACACCATCCTAGACATATTTTATAGCAAATAAATGTTTGTTTTTTTTTTCTTTCTTTATACAAAGCTGCCCCAAAATGCTAGGAAAAGACACTTACTGTAAAATATCTGATACGATGGTTTACATAACGCACATTTCTTTCCTTTCATGCCTGACTACGGTAGCTTATTTGCGCTGGACATGCCTCTTTGGTAGCCTAAGTTTCTTCTCTTTCGACGCTGCATGAAGAAAAAAAAAACAACTCAGCCACTATATATACCAATTAAAATCAACAAATATTTTATATAAATGAGGAATACCTCAGTGATGTAAACACATACGAACGAAAATGAACGCAAATTGTAGAAAGGAAAAAGAAATGTTAATTCTTCGTTTACATGAGGTATTTGTAGATACTTGGCACACACAATGAATGACGTTCTGCTGTTCCTGTAGCAACAGAAAGAAAGAATCAAGAGAACGGGAGGCAGACTAGAGTGGCTTACCTGTACCATTAAGTTTAGCCAAATGTACCATGAAAATTCATGCATTTTAACCCCTCTAGAAAAGATCTGTGTATAATGCAACCGGTCACTAAAAATGCATGATTTTTAAGATCTTGCAAAAAATTATGTGTGTAGAGGGCGACTCCCTATTTTTTGCGTAAAATCTGACCATAAAATCTTGCACTGTACTTGAGTAATCATGGCGTGGAATCTACTTCATAAATGAATGAAAAATATAAAATACACAATGTATAAATATAAAATTTAACTTACTGATATTTTAATCAGTATTTTTATCATCGTTTGGAAATATCTTCGGAACAATTTGGCCTTGAACAATTTTCAGACAAAAACTCCATTACAGTAAATGAGTTTACTGTATATTTCTCAAGAAATGGACAATATACAAAAGTTCATTTATTGCAATTATTTGTAAGTAAACGTAATTCATGCTACTCATCACAGGAAACAACTCAATATAGTAGTTACGAATTAGTGATGTTAAACTGAAGCAAGTACGAAAGTGTAAATATCTGGGACGTGTTGTAACAGAGGACGGAAAATATGACACCGAAATCCTAAGTATTCATTGGAATCGCGAAAGAAGCTATCCAAAGAAACGGGAAAATTGCATTAGGAATAAAAGTGCTATCTAATATCTGTCCTTCTATGTAGTCATGAATTCTGGGAAATTTCCTCGCAGAATAAGAGGAGACTTGAAGCAGCATATACGTGATTCTATAGAAGGGTACTGAAAATAACATGGATGAAGCATGTTAGTAACGAGGGATTTTTAAGGAAAATCGAAATAAAAACGGTTCCTCTACATAGAAGAAAGAAACAGTTAATATTTCAGGCACGTAATGAGGAAAGAAGGTTTGGAAATTTTCATATTCGAAGACATAAAAGAGCAGATGCAAACAGCTAACTAGCTTGTATGGTAGAAAAGTGAGTAGGATGGGTATTAAAAAGACAAACGTTGCTAAAAGATATAAATTATAGGAAATTGTGGAGAGCTATAACCGCGCAGGTCCTGAAGATGCATATTAGTGGAGAAAGCTATTAATATGAGCTCACTTCCCATCATGCAAAGCCTCGTTTAAGATTTTTTGTTGGAATAATTCTGACAGGTGAGTATATCAGAGAAGCCAACGAGGATTAAACATCGGAGTAATGGCGTGTAAGATAAAGAGTGTTTTCAATCCGCTCTTACCAAATTGCCGCCGGTGATCAGAAGTCATATTATATTAAGAATCCTTCCAGGGCATAACTTCTGATTAATAAAATTATATCATTCTATTTATTGGTCGGGAGAGGAAAAGCGTAGTGGACGCACGCGCAGAAGTGTCAAATAATAAATGTTTCATTTGATTACACATTGTATTCGTTTTTTTCTTCTTCTTCTACTCGCCTGAAATACCGGGACCAACTTATGAAGTTGTAAACACTGAAAAAGATAATAAAATTACTTTTATTGCAACGCACAAATTTTAATATTATATTATGGAATTAATATATCGTGTAATTTATTAGATTTCCTCAGATTACTTTCCGGTATAAATATCGCATTGTTTCCGAGGATTGATGGAATAAAATGAAAAGTTGATGAAAAAGAAAAGTTAGTTATGGTGTATAGGAGATTGAGTCATGAACTGGATATACTATAGCAGAAAGGACTTAATTTAACTGCTTCTACTAAACTAAAAATTAAGACAATTACAGCAAATTGTATTACGAATAATTATGTTTATTTCTTTACGTCTCCTCGCTCTGACACCGTATATATATATATATATATATATATATATATATATATATATATATATATATATATATATATATATATTGTAATACTCAATCCGCTACTCAGAGTTTCATGCAATATCATCAGATCTCCCGTCTGTGATAGATATTGCATAAAATTATAAGAAGGATTTAGTATTATTATTATACCATTTTATATTTAGGCTCTGATGATTTTGGCGTAGAGCCCTCAGTCTATTTTATATTTTAAGTTTTATCTTTTATTCTTACTATATATATATATATATATATATATATATATATATATATATATATATATATATATAGTGTGTGTGTGCGCGCGCGCAAACACCCAGTGGCGACTGTCGGTTTCATGCTTAAAACGCAATCTTCAGGACTAATATTGAGCCTTTTAATCAATAAATATGTAGCATAACTTAAAATTATAATTTAATTTAATTTTAATTTAATTTTATATATATATATATATATATATATATATATAATCATATTCGAAAATTATAACATAGAAATGTTATAAATCCACAATAAATATAACCATTTTGTTTCAACACTTCTGTTGTCTTCCGAAATGTCTTCAGAAATGTCTTATTTACAGGCGGCTTCCTTTTATTGGTTCACGGGGCGAGCTTGTGACTAGGCAGGTCTTGTCTGCTGTCCATCTGTGCTATTTTTCTGCTCAACTAAGGATTAATTTTGCGACTCGTTCTGCCATTTGCTCTATGCGTAAGGATCCTCTTCCTCCCCATCATGTTTCTTCCGTGATTCATTCTTTTAAATGTGGTTGCGGTAGCAACTACATAGGAAGGACTTCCCAACTTTTAGATTGTAAGATCAGACAGCATGTCCCATTGCGCGTTCTTAATCCGGATGCTCGTAAAAGCCAGCTGGTTAATACTTCCGGGTCAGCGATCACTGAACATTTGATAAATTGCAGGGATTGTGCGAAGAACTTCAGTCCGAATTGGTTTACTGTACTGTCCAGTTCACACTCTCCATTTATTTGCGGACACTTGAGTCTCTTTATATTTGGTCCAGGGAGCCGTCTCTTTGCAAACAAAAAGACTGTCTCCTTGGGCTTCACGTTATTAGACTCTAGTGTGTATAATACATTCCCCTCACACTCCCCCTTTTTTTCCTTTGTGCTGTGCAAATTCGCGCGGTTTGAAATATACTTTTTTCCCCTCATACCATTAATCATTCAATAGCAAAAAATTGCAATATGAGCACTGTTAAAAATGGTTGCTGAAGACACTAGGCTTATAATATCCAGAAATTCATACACAGATGTCTTCAAGGACACATGGCACGGGGGATAAAGGCGTTGGTTAGATGACAAAAGCCAAAGAGTGTGATTTCAATACCCGGTTAAGGCAGTGGAGAACTTTCAGAGGGAACTTAACAGGAGATAACTTATAACTGACACTCATTAAACATGGAGCGTAGAACTAGAACAGTCTACCCCAGTGAGCGAAATAAAGAGTTAAGTTCGACATTCCAACTACCTGAAGAAGACCGGAACGTACAACGGGCGAAACGTTGTAATAAATATGGCGACAAAGACGAGGACAATATTCCGAATAATGGAAATAATGTATATAAATAATATATATATATATATATATATATCAAAAAGAGTTTATAGTAGTTCCTACAGTGAAAAGTGTGTATATTAAAAAGAAGAGAGAAAATATGGAAAATAAAGCATAATTTAAAAAAAAAAACACATTACAACCAAAAATGTTTTGGTTTCTCTCTTCTATTAATATATATATATATATTATATATATATATATATATATATATATATATATATATATATATATCACCTTAAACAAAAGATCAGAGCCTATTTTAATATACAGATGGCAAGATAAATTCCTACTAATCTACCTGCAGTACTATGGAAAAAAAGAGACTATAGCCTAAATTTAATAGACATTGCTCAAAATTAGAACCAAGAAAAAGACTAAAGAAATCTATAAATTATACTCATCATATCAAGTGGCTTCATCCATTGAATTCTATTGATGCTGTCGGCATTCAGACATTTTATTTTTCTGTTTCATATTCTGTATGTCAAATATTTAACTTCCCCACTCAGTTTCCTTATAACTCTGACCCACATTCTACCTTTCGCGATTTGTTCTTTACCCCTCTCCTGATTCTTGTCATACTTCACACCTCTGTCCTCTTGATGGCCCATTCTGACACTGAAATATTTTCTTGAGTGAATGTCCATGTCGAGACTTCTCGTAAATACCAAATAAATCTAAAATCTTCAGCTGTGTTCACTCCTGCATGTTTGCCTTCAGCAGCCCACGTGAATCACTTTTTCCGGTTATACCAAAATGACAACTCTGATCAAAACAGATACCTATGTATTTTAAGACATTTTTAGATTTATACATTCTTTTTAGAGATAAAAAATATTTAAGTAAATGCTCTGTTTATAATAAACAGTATTAAGCAACATTTACCGGCCTGAATGTCCAAGAAACTTTCATAGAAAATATTCGTCCTCCGACAGGAAGCTTGCTAACCAAACAATCCTCTGTGTCCTAATCGGTTAAGACACGGCAGGCTATTTGAAGAAATATAGACAGATAATGAAATAGTAAGAAATTAATATTATTAGGATAAGATTCATTTATGATTTAGTGTTAGTGTTAAACTTGCATTGTTCAGGGTAACAACCACGCATCTATCAGTAGCATATATATATATATATATATATATATATATATATATATGTGTGTGTGTGTGTGTGTGTGTGTGTGTGTGTGTGTGTGTGTGTGTGTGTATACATGTTTTTGTGAATATGAATAAATTTCTGTGTACGTAATATTAAATTTCTGCCTTTGGTCTACTGAAGTTTTTGTGTGAGCGTAATTTCAACAATCACAACTCGCTCTGCAAGTAATGCAATCACGTGTGATATGTACACAATGCGTGGTTCTAACCTTCAGACCTCTAAAGTGTTTTTCTTCTTCATTATATATTCCAGATGGAGAACCTTTCAATAGAAAACAGGAAATCTTGAAGCAAGTCATTTGGTCTTGCCATCTTTTGGTGTTTTCTCCGCTCCAACCTGTTCCGGAAGACGTTTGGGAAGAAAAGGTTTCGTAGAAGAAAGGCTAGAATGCCCCGAAGTGATTGGAATGGTAATAAATCGTGGCTTGCAAAGAATTTTCGCAGTAGGGTAGTCCGCATGACCGCCTTCATGGTATATTAGGCTTTGGTTAGGACGAAAAGTGATATCAGTTGCTGACAGATATTGGCATCCATTTCATTACAAGACGTTCCGTTGGGGACTGCAAAAGAGAAGTAACAGAGAAAGGAAATAAAAAAAAAACGTTTCAGTAGAATTAAAAAAGGATGAGGTGAAAAAGAAGAAAAAGAAGAAAGGAAATAGAGTGGAAGAGAAGAGAAAAAAGACGGTGAGAAAGCCAGGGAAAACAAAGGACTACAGACAATTAGAGAGATAATAATAATAATAATAAGTAGAAGAAGAAGAAGAAGAAGAAGAAGAAGAAGAAGAAGAAGAAAGAATATAAAAAGATCGACAAAGTAGAAGAAGGAGAAGAGCTATAAAAGTCAAAGAAGAAGGACAATAACGAAGATAGGAATAAAGACGAAGCATTTCTAAGAAGATGAAAAAGAAGAATATATAGAAGAAAAAGATGAAAAAGTTGTAGAAGATGAAGAAGAAAAAAGACTATAAAATAAAAAGAAGTGCGAATAAGACAAATAAATAACTACAAATAATAATAATAATAATAAGAAGAAGAAGAAGAAGAAGAAGAAAAACTATAAAAAGATCAACAAAAAATAAGAAGAAGAAGAAGAAGAAAGACTATAAAAAGATCAACAAAGAATAAGAAGAAGAAGAAGAAGAGGAAGAAAGACTATAAAAAAGATTGCCAAAGAAGAAGGACAAAATAGGAATAAAGACGAAGCATTTCTAAGAAGATGAAAAAGAAGAATATATAGAAGAAAAAGATGAAGAAGTTGAAGTAGAAGAAGATGAAGAAGAAGAAGACTATGAAATAAAAAAAGAAGTGCGAATAACCAAAAAACGATGACTATAAATAATAATAATAATAATGATAATAATAATAATAATAATAATAAGAAGAAGAAGAAGAAGAAGAAGACTATAATAAAGAATAAGAAGTGCGAATAAGATGAAGAAGAAAAAGATGAAGACTATAAAGAAGTAGATGAAGAATAAGAATAACGATAAAAATGGCAAAGTGAAAATGATGCTACATTTCTGACAGACAAGAAGAATTTGTTGCGAAGACGTAGAAAGAAAGAAAGAAAGAAAGAAAGAAAGAAAGAAGGAAGGAAGGAGGGAAGAATAAATGAAGGAGGATTTTGAGTAAATGGAATTTTAAAAAGACAAAGGAGGACGTAATTAAAAGAAATCTTAAGGAAACAACTGTGTAGACAGAAAAAGATTAACGGAAGGAGTGCGTGGAAGATTTTGAGGTAAACGAAAAGAGAATGGCGGCAAAAAAACAACAAGGAAGATAAATCGATAAAAGAGAAATTTGTAGTTTTTTTTTAACCAGCAAAAGGATCAGAAGTCAATATAAAAGAACCCAAATGAAAATAAAATGAAATAGAAGATAAAAAAGAAGAGGAAAAAGAAAATTGCATACAGAACGAATAATAAAAACAGTGGAAAGAAAGTATTTGAAGAAAAAAAAGTTTGATGATAATGATAATGAGAAAGATGATGATGAAGAGAAAGATGATAGTGAACAGAAACATAAATGAAAAGAGGATGGATTTGGTTGTAAAAGCAAGTTTGTAAAAAGAAGTGAAGGTTAAAAAACATAAGAATCTGGATAAAGGAAAAAGAAAAAATGAAGATTTACAATGATGAAAAAAGAAAGAAAAAAAATGTATGAACAGAATATGACATTGGCGCAAAACTAAAAAAAATTAAATTCTTAAAACAGCATATATGTATACAGGGCTGCGATAGTTAATCAGCCGACATTTTATATTTTTAATTTCGCGCAGGCGCGTTGTTTTTTTTTTTTTTGTCGTCTGCACAGTACAGGACTGTCGGTTGGGCACCGTCTGTGACAAAGAGAGCTCGATGACGCAATTCACTCCGCCTGTTTGGCATTCACGCCGGATGCTCCAATAGGAACATTTCATTGTGGTTTGACAATAGGATGACATTGCAAAGGATTCGGAAAGAGTTAGATGAGTCTAACAGCGATTACGATGGTATTTGGAGTGATCACTAGTGATGTCAACGTTATCCGTCGATTCATCTTCCAACAGGGTGTCATACTCAACACGGAAACTTAGATCATGTGCCTTGGAAAGGTAATGTTGCCCTAGGTGGCTACTTGAAGACCCTGCATCTGGTAACAGGTATCTGTACCCTGCTATACAAACAATAGTCATGGCTGTCAGACAATTTCTGCGACCACAACACCTCTTACATCTGCAGACTTAACTACCCAGGCTGCAAAGCACCCCCGCTGATTATTATGTGTATGTGCAGTTGAGCGAGAGACGAACAAAACTTCTTATAACACTAAAGATGAACTGAAGGCAAGGATTATGGAAGCACTCACCAACTTAAGCAAGGAAACCGAGAAGGATCTATTTTTCCTTTTAAGGAAAACACATTTCCTCAATCAGATCCAACAATTTTTTTTGTTGTTTTTTTCTTCCTAAAAAAGGGATTTCAGATTTTATCCTTGCCGGAGAGCACGTTTTCTCTATTGAGGTTTCTCGAATGCGCTGGCCGATAATCATAAGACACACTGTTTCATTACTAGTATCAACGTTAATAGGTTTTGGCGTAATAAAAAGTTCAGATTAAAAATAATGAATAATAATAGTTTGCATGAAACTATAAATAAAGGATATAGTATTATTATTATACCATTTTAAATTTAGGCTCTGATGATTTTGGCGTAGAGCCCTCATATATTTAAGTTTTATCTTTTAGTCCTACCATATATATATATATATATATATATATATATATATGTATGTATGTGTGTGTGTGAACTTAATAAACATGAGAAAAACGGCAGTCGATTAATGAAACCTCCTGAAGAGCAAAAAAGACAATAACGTAACTATGAAGTTAAGGTGCTGAATATAACATCAGTTAGCTAAGAGATGAAATTTACTTGTATTAATCATATATTATTATTATTATTATTATTATTATTATTATTATTATTATTCTTGTTGTTGTTGTTGTTATTATTATTATTATTATTATTATTATTTTCTTTAATTTCTGGCGTTTACACATTTCATTCCGGGTCCCGCCCAGAGACCTAAGGTTAGAAATGGCATCATGACACTTTCCACTGACAAAAAAAAAAAAAATTACATTCGTAAAATGTGGGCTGTACTTGTCAGAAGAATTTTTTGTATTTCCTTGAGGCATGGAATTCCAGGAACCCCTTCAATTAGTCTACTACAATCTTTTCCAACCAGTACTAGGGCTCCAACTACAACAGGGATTGTTCATGTTCCCATATGCCACATTTTCGAGATTTCTATTTCAAGGTCCTTGTATTGTGATTATTATTATTATTACTATTACTATTTATTATTAATATATATATATATATATATATATATATATATATATATATATATATATATATATATCTTCAGGTGATAGATGTGTTCGTGTCGATCTGCAAGCAGTAAAGCATCTAGTAGCCGAGATCAATGACTTATAAAAGAAAAATACACCCGTGAGCAGGCATGCAACTTTCATATTTTTTTTTTTTGCCAAACACATTCTAATCAAGGTAGCTTATCGTTAGACGTTAGCTTAATAGTATGTTTGTGTAAGTGTTAATGATCCACAGAACGTACGTGATTCTTATAAATAATTACTATTATATTAAGACCGATCCTCATTGTTAGCTTTTGATGGAAACTGAGCTGTGGTTAGTATATATATATATATATATATATATATATATATATATATATATATATATATATATATATATATATATATATATATATATATATTTAATCATATATATATATATATTTATATATATATATATATATATATATATATATATATATATATATATATATATATATGAGTATTTCATATTAAAACTAGTCTGGATTAACCAAGAAGTACTGTCGTAAGTACTATATATTCGTGAACAAAATACTTTAAATCCTCTTATTACCTGAGAGAATTTTATCAATCATTCAATTTTTTATGCCATAAATTATAAACATTTTATTCCCACTGCAAAATCTGTTACGAAAAACTGCAAAAAAAGAAAAAGAAAAAAAAAAGAAATCCTGTTACTTATATGTTTCTGAACAAATCCTTTATTATCCATATGTTTATTTAAAAAAAACTGTGTTAATGGACGTTTCAATCTCTAACCCACTTATTTTCCCAGTCCTGTTTTTGGGACGTTGCTTATAAATGTTTTAACAAAATATCCAATAGTGTACAGTATTAACAATTATAATAATGAATATGTAATATTTTCTCAGTTTTAAACAATAGTTTTATATGAAACATAAGATATATATCATTTATGATCTTGTGAAAATGTTACAGGCATAATTAAAAATATATTGATTTAATGAATTAAATAAAAAATAAATCAAATAGAATGTCTATAAAAACATGGAGCTCTAGTTTTGTAGCGTGAATTAAACTGGTAAAAGAAAAAGAAAAAATGTTATTCAATGTCTAAATGTCGATGTGCAAATGTTAGCTTCTTATTTTTATGAGACGTGCAAAAATGAGCACACTGGTGACATCTCTGTGAATTTATGTTTCACACAAAGAAAAAAACTAATATGAAATGCAGGATCTGCGGAAAATATGATGCGTCTGTCGACCATATTATCTCAGGATTTCCGGAACTAGAAGAAATAAATATAACAACAGACATAACAAGATAAGCGACTGAAAAATATGCAAGAAGGACAGAATCAAAACCACTGAGAGATTGTATGAGCACCAACTAGAAACAGTTACCCAAAATAACGATGTAACTCTCCTCTAAGACATGCCAGTACAAACTGACAGGGAAATAAATTCCAACAAACCTAATATTATAACAGACAAAGAATTCAGGAAGTGTATGCTCACTGACAAAACAGTACCATCTGAGAGAAACATCGCCATAAAAGTTAGCGAGAAATTGACCAAATACAAGGACATAGAAATCGAGATTAACATGATGTGGGAATAAAGATTGAGACTGTAGCAATAGCAATCTGGGCCTCGTGAGAAAAGGAATGGGAAATTTTACAAACAATGTCCCAGGTAACATCAACATACAAATTGGTCAGAACGTCAATCTACTAACAATATCTCATATACTAAGAAAAGTGCTATCATTTAAATGAAAATTCACCAATGGGGCCTAGGGACCATAGTTAGGAATCGGCTCTACAGGATACAAAACAGGAAACATAACATTCACAAATGATATCATTTCTTCTTATTTCTTTTGATTTCTGGCGTTTAAGCATTTCTTTCCGCGTCCCTCCCAGGACCTAAGGTTAGAAATGGCATCATCACACTTTACACTTACAAAAAAAATTACATAGATAAAGCCCTTCGTAAAGTGTGGGCTGTACTTGTCAGAACAATTTTTTGTATCTATTTGAGGCATGGACTTCCAGGAACCCCTTCAATTATTCTACTGGAATCTTTTCCAAACATTCCTAGAGCTCCAACTACAAAAGGGATTGTTGATGTTCCCATGTGCCACAATTTTGAGATTATTATCGTTATGAGAGCTTACGCATAATAACATAATGGACTATTCCATACGTAATAAATACTGCGCCTCAAGAGGAAGCAGAGAATTCCGTCTGAAGTCTGGGAGTTCCGACTGAAGTCTGAGTTCAGTCTGAAGTCTCGAGTGAGGTCCGTCAGAAGTCCGTCAGGAGTCTTTCAGTCAGTCAGAGCGAGCGAGTCAGAGGCAGTCCGAAACAGAGTCGCGTTCAGACAATTACTACTAAACCTGATTGTTCGTACTAACACTTTCTACTTCTCTGTATATATCCCTGTTTGTAATATATCTGTGTTATTCCATATCCGAGTTCTACTTTATTGGTTCTACCTTGGACTATCACCGTGGTACAAGGAACCGGACCATAACAATTATTATTATTATTATTATTATTATTCTTAACCATCTTGTATCAGATTGCACGGTATTGGCAACCACTGAATATAAAACACAGCATGAAAGAGTGGGTCAATATCTGCATTGGAAAATCTGCAACTTCTACGGAAAGGAAACTGAAAGAAATTGATATGAACACCACACCGATCCGGTTATAGACATAGGACCTCAAATAATTTCATGGGATGTTACAATACACACAGACAGAACAATCAAAACTAATCGCCCAGGCATCGTTATTAGAGACGACAAAAAAGTACCTCCTTATTGATATGGCAATCCCTGCAGAATGCAAATTATCTTTGAAGATATTCAAAAAGCTATCAAAATACAAAGACCTCGAAATCTCAAAAATGTGGCACATGAGAATATCAAAAATCCCTGTTGTAGTTGGAGACCTCGGATTGATTGGAAAAAATTCCAATTGACTCATTGAAAGGTATCCTGGCAGCCCATGCCTTAAAAAAAAGAAAAAAATGTATTCGCATGAGTACAGCCCACACCTTACGAAGGGGCTTGTCTATGTAAAATATGTGTGATTTTATTTTAAATTTCTCAGTTTAAAATGTCATGATGCTATTTCTGACCTTAGGTCTCTGAGCCGGACCCGGAAACAAATGAGTACACACCAGAAATCAAAGGAAATAATAATAATGATAATAATAATAATAATAATAATAATAATAATAATAATAATAAAATCTGCAACTTCTACGGGAAGAAAACTGAAAGAAACTGGTATGAACACCACCCAGACCCGGTTACGGAGATAGGACCTGTTACAGTTCTATGGGATTACACAATACACACTGACAGAACAATCAAGGCTAACCGGCCAGATATTGTTACTAAGGACCACAAACAAAAACGGTGCCTCCTTATTGATATGGCAGTCCCTGCTGACTGCAATATATCTTTGAAGATATTCAAAAAGTTGTCAAAGTACAAGGACCTTGAAATAGAAATCTCGAAAATGTGGCATATGGGAACATCAACAATACCTGTTATAGTTGGAGCCCTAGGACTGGTTGGAAAAGATTGCAGTAAACTAATTGAAGGGATTCCTGGAAGTCCATGCCTCAAGGAGATACAAAAAATTGTTCTGACAAGTATAGCCCACACCTTACGAAGGGCTTTATCTATGTAATTTTTTTTTTTTTGTCAGTGGAAAGTGTCATGACGCCATTTCTAACCTTAGGTTACTGGGCGGGATCCGGAAAGAAATATGTAAACGTCAGAAATCAAAGAAAATAATAATAATAATAATAATAATAATAATAATAATAAACAGAGTAACTTATATTTACAAAACAGGATAAGGCCATTAGAATGAATGCAATCAAGGCCAAGATAGAAAAGTAACATGAAGAAAGCAAATGCAGCCTATGTAGATAGGCTGTTAGGACATTTAACCAAGTCCTCTGTGAATGTTCCAAGTAGGCAGAGAAAGAACCCAAGCGACGATATAGTTGGATTGGTAATGGAATCCATTGGGAAGTATCTTCTAAATTTGATTTGAATGTGAAAAAGCAATATGAATATCAGCAAGAGTCAGTGATAGAAAATGGCAAACGCAAAATATGGCATTTCCCTGCTCAGAGACATCATGTCATTGAAGCACGAAGAACGGCGTAATTGTTAAACATAAGGAAAGTAGGAATTTATTGATTTTGATGTTGTATACTTTAGCAGAGAGGCCTCCAAAGAAAAAATGGCAAGCGATTGAACGTGACTGTTGAAGTGATTCCTGTAAGAACGGGTATTCTTGTAAAACACAGGGACTTGAATTACCGTTTATCGACAAGCGGTATTGAAACCATATTTTAAACCTCCAAAAAACTGCCATCATTACAAGTGCGAAGGTTTTCGGAAATGTTCATGAGTTGTAGGGTATCTTCTTGACACAATGCCTTAATGACAAAATTCCCATTGGCAACGTCAGTGTGCGTCACCGACATATTATTATTCTTAGAATGTATACATTATATTTGGTTGGTGCATAATCATCAGGCGTTTTTGTAGGGAAGTTATTTGTTAATAAAAATTGCTGTTGTGTTTTCTTTCTTTAATAAAAATATTTTATTTATAAAAACACGTGACGATAATCATGCGCTCCGGAATAATCAATTAAAAACGTTATTCTTGAATTGTTATATTTCTTTTTTCATAAGAAATATAGTTTATAAACGCCTGATAATTATGCACCAACCAACAGGTTTTCGGGTCGATGACTCAATAAAGCATTGTAATGATGTGATGAATAGAAAGTTAAAAAATGATAATATTTATAAGTACATATCTGTTAATGCGCGAAAGTATTTTAACTGTGACTCACTTGCAAGTTTACGCACAACTTTTATCAAAACCTGTCTCCATATACTGCACATTTGGCTTTAAGGCATGTGGCTGCTATACCCTTGTAAGCGTGGGTGTCATATATTTGTACAGCTTTTAGTCATACATTTGTTCAGTCAGTTATAATGATAATGGCAGTAATAATACGGTAGTGATGGCGTACGCTTGTCATCTAGCTAGTTTTAGGTTTAGTCAGGTGGTTGAATTGAGATTTGGGGTCGTGCTGTACGTTGACCGTATTGTAATCAGACGTTCACACAAGGGCAATCATAGATATGGTTTGGTGTAGACAGTACTAACTGGCCAGGTTAACTAACGAGGGAGAAAACGCTTGGAAATAATTCTAGTACTGCAACAGATTCATTATAAATGAGCCAAGATCGTTAAATAAAGAAATATATGGAATGTGACAATGTAGAACAGATAACACTAAGAGCATTTGGAACCTTTCCTAAAACAGTGGAATTGAAATTAGATGACTTTAGAAATACAAGAATGGTTTGAAAATATGCAGACGACTATATCAGGATCGGTGCAGACATTGGAAATGGTGCTGGGGTCGTCGTCACTCAGGCTTCCCAGACAACCACCAAATTTCAGATTTGAAAATGTAAATGTATGAAATCTACATCTACATATATTTTTTATACTGTATCTGAGTTATTCCACTTGCTCTGTCAGTAACAAGTGGCAGTGTCTTTCTGGTGACAATAACAACCTGTTTGAAAATGTTTACAAAGTTAGGAGTTCAAAAGTCCCACTGCGTGAAAAAAGCAGAGTAAGGTAATAGTAACTCATCACATATAAATGAAAACACCAGAAAATCTAATTTCTATGAAGGCAAGGATTTTTAATTTGTAATTAATAAGTAATAATTTGTTTTGACTCACTATCAATTTAAAATTTATATGATCATGGCTTCCCACAGTCAGGTTCTTTTTTTAATTCTGTGAATTAACGTAACTTTTTGGAAATCAATACTGGTGTGGTTTTCCGTTGCTTTTCAAGCAGTTATTAATGTGGGAGTCTCTTTGGTCTACACTGGCTACCAGATAAAGCAAGGGAACCAAGTCTGCATATATATTTAGCCTATAACTGAAGGGATCGGTGTGGTAGAAGAGAACGTTTAATGCCTTTCAATTCTTCGAAAATGAACGTAACGGATTAGACTGGATTCGACTGCCACCTCGATATCCGTTATGTTACCCGCGCAATAATAATAATAATAATAATAATGATAATAATAATAATAATAATAATCTGACGTTAGGGTTCTGGTTAGGATCCAGAAGGAAATGTGTATACAATAGAAATCGAAGGAAATAATAATAATAATGATAATAATAATACTAACCCACAAAAGTATACAAGTATCACTATGATAAGCCGGTGTCTCATCTTCATTGGTGCCTATGAAGGAAGTATGAATTTGAAATAGACCAGAAATGTTAGCCCTACAGGCCATTGAATGTAATCGAAAACGACCAAGATCTTTTGGAATTTCAACATCCAAACACACCGGGTCTATCCTATCACTAAACCAGACATCACCATTATTGAAAAAAAAACAAAAAAAAAATCAAAACAAAAAAAACAGAAAATGTCTCCTCGCTGAAGTGGCTGTTCCTAGTGAAGCCACGTGAAAGAAATGGGCGCTTTCAAGACATATACCGTCCTCTGAAAGCGGCAATATTCGGAAAGCAGGGGTTGTACGACTTGATGGAGAAGAACTATAACTCCCGATCTCCGGTTAAACATTGAAAAACCTTAAGGAATAATAATAGGAATAATAATAATAATAATAATAATAATAATAATAATAATAATAATAACAAAAAAAAAAACAAATGTAAAGACTAGAAAAGGCAGAAAAGTCAAAAGAAAATAGTCTTATTAGCTTAATAAAAAAAAGCGAACAATACAACTGAAGGCTCAAAAAATCAAACACTACGAAAAAAGATCAAGACACTACAGAGAGTAAAAAAAAAAATCTTTTAAACCGATGCGAATAAATTTTGCAGAGAAATAGACAAAAAAAAAAAAAAAAATTGAAGTGACACCCTCCAACTCAACACTGGAAGTGGTTATACAGATCTGTGGAAAAAAAGAAATGCGCTTTTCCTAAAGAACATAACAAAGAAGCAGATTGTATTACCCAAGAGGTGGAATGGATGAAAAATAAACCAGAAAAAACACAGGGGGGGAATAACAAAAGAGGATGTTGAATTTGCACTGAAAAAACACACATTTGGAAATCTCGAGGAATAGATAAAATTCCTAACTTTTGGCTCTATTATCTAAATATAGCAGACAAAAAAACTTGCCAAAGAAATCAAGAATGGTCAATGATTCTACTAAAATTCCGACATGGGTAAGTAGATGAATTATATTCCTTCTACCAAAGAATAGTGACACAAACATCTCCAAAAAAGTACAGACAAATTACATGTCGTTCCACAACTTACAAACTGTTTACAAGTATTCTGACAAAACAGAAATATTCCTTCTTAGAAAACAATGACAGACTACCTTGGGAACAAAAAGAGTGCAAACGTGTCTCTTAGGGATGTAAAGACCAATTACTTTTTAATAGGATGATTTTGAAAAACTGCTTCAATACAAAGAAAACATCTCAGTAATGCCTGGATAGATTACCTTAAGGCATTCTATAGTGTAACCCATTTCTAGATTTTAACATTTTTAAACATATACAAAGTATCGCCCGTCGTCATCACTTTCATCAAACAAATATGTCTATATGAAAAAGAACTTTTCAACTCAATAATATAAATGGACTCTATAAATCTTGAAAAATAAACATCAACAGAGGAATATTTCAAGGTGACTCTTTGTCTCCCTTACTATTTTGTATACCATAATAGTAAGTTAGCGAACTTAGGACTGAATATGGCCGTAAGATATCTCAAAAGAAAGTAAGGAATCTATTTTACATGGAGGACTTAAATGTGTATGCTAAGAATGAAAGTGAGCTGGAAGGTATCGTACAAACAGTAATATGCTTCAATGATGACATTGGAATGTAATTCGGTTTGGCTGGATAAATGTGCTAAAGCCACAATTTTACGAGGATCACTACAACAAACCTCCTCTAAGAGCTTAGACCTTGGGGTAACAGTCAAAGAGTTAAAGCAAGAAGAACCTTATAAGTACCTCGGTGTAAAGGAGAGTAAATGATTTCATCATAAAAATGAAAGAAATAGTGAGAAAAGTGTACTATAGCAGGATATGACTGATATTAAAAACTGAATTGAATTCTCAGAACAGATTTATGGCCATTAATAGCCTTGTCATACCAGTTGTTCAATATATTTTCAACATCTTGAACTGCACTCTAAATGATATCAGACGAATGTATTCTAAGACGAGAAAGATTGCAAGTATAATAGGCATCATCCAAAGGCTGATGCATACTATCTATACATACCCTGTAAAGAAATTGGAAGAGGTTTATTCAGCAAGAATTGTCATACAAGGCAACCCCTATTGGCTTACTAATATACATGGAAACAACAAAGGACTGGATGATACAATTAATCAAATAACGCGAAAATAGAAAGAAAAAAATATTCAATCATCGAAGAGGGTTATAAATACAAACAAGATTTGCATGTAGTAGATTCTGTAGAAAACGAAAACAGAACCCTAGAAGCAACTGTTGCAGGAAAAATTATGAAAAAGAAAGCCAAGCATGAAGCATAAAGCTCTTGAACAGATGAAAGAACTCGTGCATGACAAACTTCTATCCAGAACGAGGCTAATAAAGCCGATGTCGATAAAGTTAACACTCATTAATGGTTACGAGCATCTGGATTAAAGGCTGAAACGGAAGTCTTTATTCTTGCAGCGCAAGACCAGATTCATTTCATTAGAAACTTTCAGGCAAATATCATACATAATAGTGCGGATCCAAAATACAGGTTCTGTGACAAATATCAGGAAACTATAGACCATCTAATCCCAGTATGTTCAGAACTTGCGCCAAATGAATACAAAAATCGTCAATACTTACACTGGACAACGTGCAAAAACTTTGGAAAAATGTTAATAAACACTGGTATGAACATCACAAAGCAACGGATACAAAAGTAGAAGACATTACAATCTTTATATATTTATAGATCTTTATTTCTTAGTAACGATGTAATAAGATATAATGAGTAATAACATAAAGAATGTTACGTTAAAACGATGTATTACAGAAATAAGCAGCATGCCTTGTATTACCATTACGGAATATATTATTTATATGTTGGAATTTCAATAAAATTACTTTTTGTTCATTTTCTTTCGGATTAAATTTGGAGGCACTTTTAAAGATTTAATATAAAAACATGATTCTTTCTAGGGGGGATTGTTAATTGCATCGTTAAGAATCCAAGAAAGTACAACATTGCCATTTTCTGACGGTGCTTTTAATTATTAAGAATAAAAATATATTCTTTACAAACATACGAAACACTATCCTTCCCCACGCCACAAAACAACCCTCCCGTTCTATCCTGTAGCGCACAACTATTGTATAATTTAAAAAGAAAAGGTGCTAAATTGTTTCCCAAAAACCATTTCCAAAAGTCGTCCTTTGATCAGATTCTGGAAAGGTGGTCAGGCTGAGAACTTTTCAGTAACTCGTCAGATAAAGTGTACTTTTTTAAGCAAACAATACTGTTTAGTTCAGAAATCAAACCCAAGTAGATCGATTCTGATCGAGCGGATGAATTATCAAAATTCTATGATTAAATTGATAACGTTGATAATATATATATATATATATATATATATATATATATATATATATATATATATATGGGGGGGGTTCAGGAATATTGACAAAATACTTGAACATATCATATTGTAGACATAAGCTGACAAACCGAAAAGTCCAACCACCTGTCTTTCACTCCACCTCATTTAGTTTTGAAAGCCTCGAGAGATTGACAGAAATTTCTTTTCAATCATGCAGACCATACCGAGAATTTTCAGAGTAGAAAATGGATACTGCTACCGGGATATAAATATGTAATGCCGGTCTTGCTCCAAGTGCTAAGTGGAACACATGTCGAGTGGGTCTGAATACTGTTGGCTTTTCTCTTTTGTCGCATAGACGACTAAGAATCAATCAACAACATACTGTTTACTGTCAGTTGCTAATCGATTTCAAACAAGTCACATTTATTTATAAGAGTCGGTATTTGGGGGTTGTTGATAGAAATCTAATGTAGCTTATTTCTGAAGAATCGAAAGAGAAAAAAAAATTCACAAATATTTTTTTAATTATTTGCTGATCTCTGATTTATTGTGAACAGAGACGTGTTCCACCTATACCCACGGCCATCCTGGGTAAGACGTTAAAGTACATCCGCGTCCTAGGTAAGACGTTAAACTACATCCAGCAGCAAGGCCTCTGATGAGAAGGTTTTGAGGAGCGTGGAACCACCTCTTAATTGCTGATGTTCCCAGGTCCAACCTAACCCAGGGTGGTAGCACCTGTTAAAGACACAGCTATGGGCAAATAGCTAACTATTGCCAGCAATACTTTTCTGAAGGGAATTATTGTCAGCAATGCAATTTTGAAGGAAAAATATTACCAGAAACAGATTTTTGACAAAACAAAATATTACCAGCAATAAAAAATGTTGTCGGCATTAAATAACCCACTGAGGCCGATATGCCGTAAAACAAAATAAACCAAACCAATCTAAACCAAAGAATACATATTCTCTTCATACGAACCTATCCTAAAAATGTTGTCGGCATTAAATATCCCATTGAGGTTGATATGCCGTAAAACAAAATAAACCAAACCAATCTAAACCAAAAAATACATATTCTATTCATACAATTCTATCCTAAAAATGTTGTCGGCATTAAATAACACATTGAGGTTGATATGCCGTAAAATGAAATAAACCAAAACAAAACCTATACCCACGGATAGTGGTAATGGTAACATTAGCTACTTCTTTATGAGGAGACGTTTGGCATTCATTGAACTAACAGTCAATACTACTATTAATTAGAATGTTTGAAAAAAAAACTTTCTCTTAACCCTTTCCCCGGTGTAGACGTATGTACACGTTTTTACCGAAAATCTTTTTCAGAATAAACACGTCCAAATGTATAACGTTAAAAAACCAGATACAGACGTGTTTATATTGTCGATCTTTGATTCTTTTGAGCTTGAAACATGTCCAGTCGTCAAGTCATACGTCTGGTAAAGATGTCAACCACCACTGTGGTACTTCAAGATGTCTCAGTTTCTTAATTACTATACTAACTAAGAAAAATTAAAAACAAGTAAAATAAATTCACTTAAAATGAAACGTTTTCGCCAAATAATTGTCCAGGGAGGGTTTAAAAGATTTTTTTTTTCGTGTAACTAGCATTCTAACGTCCTATAACTGTTATTCCTCTTTATAGTATTGACAGAGCCACGGGGGAGTAGCGGCTCGGATTGTGGAATCGGATCACCGAATTCGAATTCATTACATTCCCTTACGTACTAATACCCTTGGGAAAGGTATGGATCCTTTTCTTCTCCCCCAAGCTATGGATAAATAGCAGGATAGACCGGGTTCTATAGCCTTAGATGGCAACTGGTCTACAGTAGAAAGAAATGGCAGCATGCTGCGGCAGAAAAAAATCTGTATGTCTGAATTTCAATATATTGCTTTTTGTTCATTTTCTTTCGAATTAAATTTTGAGGCACTTTTAAAAATTTAATAAATAATAATAAATATCGAAAGATACATGATCGCCTAAGCATGTATCACGCATGACACATAACTGACTGAGAATATTGATGTTTGCTTTGTAATAATGTAGCAAGTCAGCATTATTTTCTCTTCGAGTTACAGGTGCTTTCTGTTTTACTTCTTACTGCTATTGAATGTCTCCAAGTGATGTGTTTTCTCTTACTTGGTTCCACACTTGGTTTATGATTCTGGATCGCCAGTTCGCGAGATTCGAAGAATGGTCCCAGCAATCACCTACCGGCATATTTTAAGTATTGACCTGATATAGGGGTTGGTATATAATCAAATGTTGCTTAAAACTTAAAGAGGCAAGAAGTTACGGCGAATCACGATCACCGATTTCTTAGCGGTAAGCAACATATACATTGTTTCTTATTTTTAGTAATGTTATGAATAATCAAGAGTGGTCTCGCTTTGTTTTGTTACTCTCGTCCTTTACAGAGCTATTTCTGTATACTGGGACTAAAAAAGGACACTCGACGCGAACCTTGTATTCTCAGTTGAATAAAGCTTTTTTTTAAAGACTATACCTGCTATACTTTTATCATTACAATTAATTTATAGATATATTAATTTTTAAACTTCTTTACAAGATCCGGGATTGGTCTTATTATTTTAGTTAAATATTGTTCTACTTTTTTCCCAAAAATAGTCTGTTAAAATTATTCACCTCAATAGTCGAATTTCAAGAAATCGATATTATTTAGTTCGCAATCTGGTGAATCCATCACGGCGCCTATAAAAGAGTAAGCAGTGTTTTCAGTCTAACACTTTTGCTAAATTATATCTCCGACACTAGAAAACACAATATCACCGACATCGATCTATATCTGTGAGGAGGGGTACTATGATTACTTGCATTAGTTACATTATTTGGACTGTTATCTTCGTCTAAAATGCCATATTCACAACGCTTCGGCCGTTTTACTCTCCGGCCTTCTTCAGGTGATTGAAATTTCGAACCGAACCCATTATTTCGTCCACGGCGTTAGATTGTTTTAGTTCCACATGCTAGACATTAAATTTATATGTCACAAAAATTCATACACATGACACATGGCTCAGTGGATAAAGACGTTGGTTAGATCCAGTGACTAGACGCATAGAGTTGAGTTCAATACCAGGCCACAGCAGTTGTGAACCAAACCATGGGAAATAGCAGACACCCGGAAAAAGGCTTCGGTTCGAAATTACAATCACCTGAAGAAGGCCGAAGCGTACAACAGCCGAAACGTTGTGAATATAGTAATGAAAGTGAGGATAACAGTCTGAATAATGTAAATAATGCAAGTAAACTTAATACCTCATCTCAGATATATAGAGGCAGAAACGTTGTGAATATAGCAATGAAGATGAGGATAACAGTCCGAATAATGTAAATAATGCAAGTAATCTTAATACCTCATCTCAGAGATATAGAGGCCGAAACGTTGTGAATATAGCAATCAAGGTGAGGATAACAGTCTGAATAATGTAAATAATGCAAGTAAACTTAATACTTCATCTCAGAGATATAGAGGCCGAAACTTTGTGAATATAGCAATGAAGATGAGGATAACAGTCCGAATAATGTAAATAATGTAAGAAATATCTCCGACCATATTTAACTTATTAATGCCCACTATTCTCAAAATGAGATCGTGGGCATTTTTTTTTTTTCAGAAATTTATAATTAATACTGGATAATATTTTGATTTTTATAATTAAACCTGATTTTCTGCTGTGATCATAATGTTGTTCATGTACATATTTCTAAAGAGGAAGGATGAAAGACAGTGAAATAGCGATTAGTGTCTCTGGCACCTGTAAATGACTTTCTGTAAGAAATGGATATGAAGTGTTACCGCGGTACCAAGGGAGTCTTTTTGACTACATATAACTACAGCCACTTGAGCATCTCGAGGTTGTGTAATGGTTAGTAAGTTTATTTCGCTATAAGAATTACGACTGAGTCGTGAGATCAATCCTTACTGGGTACCCCCCACCCCAAATTTCGGGATCAAAGCTATGCTTAGAAAATCATTATGACTACATTCACTTATTTTTTTGTTTTCGGAATGACTACCAGATCGTAGTTTTAGGAGTTTTGAAAACTAAATAAAAGCATTTTGATTATTTAATTATACTTTCTTGAAGACGTGATAGGTTCTTTATTACGCCCGCTAAAATATAACAGATTCTATTTTCCTTCTAGAAATTATGCGCGAGAGTTTTTTTTCTATATTTGGGATGGGGGTCTCGTTGGTTGATTGATGATCGCTTATGTTATCTCCTGTCATTGGTTAGTTGCTGTGCAAGGGTATTTGTTTGTATAGCGCGCACTCATTATACATTGAATTTTTTTCTAATAACTTCTACACTTAATCCATTGAACCGAATGAAATCCTGCCGAATTCCGTATTCGTTCCTGCAACTGAATATTTTGGTGAATGAATTCCAAGAACTTAATAATTTATATGTTATGTTGCTCTTTTTTTTTCGATTTTTCTTATTGCTTCAAAATCTTGTAAAACTACTTTTATTTAAACTATTTTTTCAGTTTACTATCTGTATTATTGTTGCAAAAACTTTTGAGAAGCTCTCTTGGCATCATGAAATATATCTTCCATCAAAACCTCGTTAGAAATCCAGATTATATTTCGATTGAAATGAAATCTCTGAAGGTTTTAGAATCATCTAAATGATTTTTCTTCTCAAAGCCCAATAGAACGGACAAAGAAAAGCTGGCAGTTGCTCTCGAAAATAACTTCCACTCAGATGTTAACTGGGACAAAGAATGGCTACACAAGTTTAACGCCTACAAAACAAATTTGCCATTCTTTAATTATCGGAGAGAACCGTCCCCGCAATCGGCATGGTTGATGCTAGGCTCTAGGAGCGTAATACATTGCACCTTCTTGGTCTCACGTTTTCTACTGACATGAATTGGGGCAATTATATTCAATCAGCTGCTAGGTATGATGCTGAGAACGTTAGTTCAATGTGTCGTGCCAAACATTTTCTCTCTACAGAATGCATTTTGCACACTTATAAATCTACCATTCGTTGGTGAATTAAATATTGCTGATTAAATATACACTGTTGTGGAGTATTTTCACAGTGGAGGCTTGTATTTCTAATAAGTCGTCCTAAATTAGGTCCGACGTACAAAACGTTAGGAACTTGGAAAATAAGAGTCAATGGCGCAGCAATCTAGTTGTGATGGTTGGTACTTCAAATGTCCGAATCTCGACTGACGTGCTCAACACCATTCTGCCAGACTTGCCACTGCTACTCCTACTTATTATCTATGGGAGACTCCATTACAATAGAATAGGTACTATGGCATAACATACACTATTAACATTATTCGGACTATTGTCTTCATCTTTATTGCCATATTTATCACAACGTTTCGGCCGTTGTACGCTCCGACCTTCTCCAGATGGTTGGAATGTCGAACTGAACCCTTTATTTTGCTCGCTGCGGTAGACTGTTCTAGTTCCACGTGCCATGTTTAATGGATGTCACTTATCAGCTATCTCCTGTTAATTGAACACTCCAAATTCACAACTGCCTTAACCAGGTATTGAACTCACAAATCTTTGGTTCCTGTCACTGGATGTAAACAACACCTTTATCCACTGTGCCATGTGTCCTTAATGTGAACATCCATTAGACATGACACATGGAACTAGAACAGTCTACCACATTGAGCGAAATAAAGGGTTCAGTTCGACATTCCAACCACCTAAAGAGGGCGGGAGCGTACAACGGCCGAAACGTCGTGATAAATATGACAACAATGATGATAGTCCGAATAATGTAAATAGTGCACGTAATACCTCATCTCATAAATATAGACAAATATCTGTTGCTGTGATCCAGTTATATATATATATATATATATATATATATATAAGAAAGAATTTATAGTGGGTCCAACGAGAGAAAAGTGTGTATATTAAAAAGAAGAGAGGTACAGTAAACGTTTTTGGTTGTAATGTGGATTTTAAAAACATTATGCTTTATTTTCCATAATTTTACTACACGTGTTTCTAGTCTCGCGACCGTCTTCATGCAAAGAGCGGAGATTTACACATATTATTAAAAATAATTTGTTTCGTTTATGTTATTCAATGTTAAATATTCTCGACATGAGACATTCTCTGTTATTGTGTTAGTAATCCGAATGTCTTTCTTGAAATGGCAGTTAAGAGGTCTTCGCGAAGGGTCATAAACCAATTAAGATTGGTCCGAGAGAAATGATAAATTAGTTATTGGTATCTTATCGTTTAATGTTTTAATGAACCCTGTGTGTTCTTAGATCTATTTCCATTTTCGTGTGTTTTTGTCAGCATGCGTGTATATATGTGTGTGTATATGCGCGTGTATATATATATATATATCACGATTCTCAACCAAATCCAGTCTGTAATGTTATTGGCCCTGTTCTGACAACGCAACTTCGGTAACTTACTAACGCTCTGACTTTGATTCTCTGTTTCTGTTCTATAAATATTTTCATAGCGGTTGTTCTAATGAGCTTCTCTTGTTCGTACCTTGACAGAATTAAAGTAATCGAACTACAAGATTGGTTTCTACGTCTCATAGTTTTACTCTTAATACAGCTAGATGTAAATACAAGTATTATTCTAATAATTTGATTCTCACCTGTGGAACACTTTTCTGATTTCTCGCCCCTCAGCTACTCACAATATTCAAAGATTTAGATTCAACGTCAACCGTAATCTTCTGTTTTTTGGCATCTGTCCTGTTATTGTTCTTTCATCTCACTGTAGTACTCTCATTCTATTCAACTCTTAGTAACCCCTTGCGTCCTAGGGACGTCATCACCTCGCTTTGGGGTGAAGTATTTAAAAAAAATATTAAATACATACACCTTGCAGTTTTTGACAGCTCAGATTATGTGTACATCGCATAGACATGTTATCAAAGTAATATTATTCGCCAAAACTGTAAATATAAAAAACTGCAAATTGTTTGCATTTTATTAATAATGTATTATCATGTATTATATTTATTGTGGGGCTCTCCCATTTTTACATAAGATGGAATCGTCCAATGTATGCTTATACTGACAGAGAGAATACCTGATGTTGAGACACGTCGAGATACAGTTTCTTCGTCTGTCGAACTCTCTGCTTTGCCAGAGAGGAACCCGGACGAAGCTTTGCCCTTCGGCAAAGCTTCGTCCGGGGAGGTAGACAGTTCCCGAACCCGCTTATGAGGGTTCAAAGGGGATATTTTTTGGCCGAGCTTACAGCCTCAGAGAAACCCACTTTAAACTCGACCTTTTGCTACATATATTCCTCGTGGGTGGAATATTAAATACTGAGATACGTTGATACGTGGAGATACGTGGAGATACGTGGAGATACGTTGAGACTGGTTGAGAGATACGGAGACAGACACAGGGTGTTCTCATAGAGTTATACAAGAGTCCAGAGAGAGACAAATGATTACGGCTTTACTTACAGAGACTTGTACATATACTTTCTACTAACCCGCCTTCCTGGTCTTCTAATCTTCACTTCAAGTCTGTATTCTTACGTTTAATACACTTATTTTTCTATCTCAATTTCTGGCGTTGTTTATTTATTTGTGCAGGATTCCATTCACGGAATCCACAACAATATTCGTACAATTTAGATGTCTACAATGTACAATGTCGAAATAGATTTAAATATGACGGAGGGTTAGGTAGATGGAAATCATTATGAAAAAGTAATCTCACGAAAGCGTAGGAAATTTCCGATGTCAAAACTACGATTTTTTGCAGCGAAACATCAAAAGCAGATAGTTCTCCTCAAGCGCAGAGAAAGCCAGCCTGTGTAGGAGAAGGAACACGTCTATTATATATGGGCATACATTCCAGTTTGGTATCTAATACGAAGAGGCCCAACATATGTAGGATGAAAACATCCTTAAAAAAATAGCTTTCTATAAATTTTTCCAACCATAACATCGGGTTATGAGATCCGCTTCCAAGTTTCATTAAGACTGCACGAAAAAGTAGGCTGATATCAAAAACCAGTTTTCATGACCACAAGGCAACACCTCCATACAATCAGGTGAGTAGAGCAGCAGTACCAAACTGATGTGATAGCGGTCAACATGGGAGCAACCCAGCAGGTGTGAGTTCTGTGCTGTCAGAGGAAAAATAAATGCAGATACACACACTATGATCTTTGGAGAGAAGTATCTCATATCGGGGCACAATTTGCGGCAGTGGAAGAAAGCGGCTTTGCGACGGAAAGATTGAATATCTCAACGTCATTTCTTTTTACATTTGGCCAGGAAACCGTCTTATGCTATGGCGTAATCTGCCGTGGGCGAAGAAAGCGAAGAGAAACGCTGATAATAACGAAAATGTTGAATATTTATCCGTTATTCATTTTGACATGTGGGAAGGGTTTTTCATCAGTTGGTTTTTAATTAGTCAATTGTTTACAGCTGTTCAAAATGCAAGTGAAAATTAAACTAGTTCTTGACGCTTAAAAGTGGCATCTTCGTTGACGGCTGACCTGGGATGGAACAAATACATTGAGTCAATTGCTTCGTCCACCGCAAGGAAAGTTGGCTCCCTGTGTCGCGCCAGGAAATTTTTCTCCCCGGAATCGATCCTCCAGAACTACAAATCAACAATTCGCTCTTGCATGGAGTATTGCTGCCATATATGGTCTGGAGCCCCTTCTGTTTGCCTCGGGATTCTTGATAGGCTCCAGAGGCGGATATGCAATATAATTGGCCCTGATCTGGCATCCCGTCTACAGTCACTTTCTCACAGACGCGCCGTCGCCTCTCTCTGTCTGTTTTACAAATACTTTCATGGCAATTGCTCCGAGGAGCTGCATTCGCTGGTTCCCAGACTCCATGATTTCAAGCGCCCTACGAGGCTGTCATCACGCTCTCACCCCTTCACTGTCGAAACTCCTAAATGTAGCCGTATCTTCTACTCCAATAGCTTCATGTCTCCCACCTCTCGCCTTCCCTATTCCAGTTTCCCTGAGAGAGAGCTATAATCTCCAGCTATTCAAATGTAATGTCAATCGACATCTCCAATTGCCTTGATCTATCCACTACCCGTCTCTTCATCCTTTCTTCTATCACTCCTATCTGATCTTGCTCCAAATTTTCTATAACCCCTTGCGTCCTAGTGGCTTCCCGCCTTGCTTGGGGTGAAACGCTTAAAAAAATGTGACACTTGAACTTCAATTACAGAAATTTT
The DNA here is from genome assembly GCA_903632075.3 of Acanthosepion pharaonis. Lineage (NCBI taxonomy): Eukaryota > Metazoa > Mollusca > Cephalopoda > Sepiida > Sepiidae > Acanthosepion > Acanthosepion pharaonis. Next base: position 3,127,966 of record CAHIKZ030004056.1, read on the forward strand.
CTTCAAGTAAACCATCTGTTTTCAACGATTGCCAAAATCAGGATGGTGCAATAAAACATGAGATTGAATAATAAAAAAAAATATCGGAAGTAGTGCTATAAAAAGAAAACTACAACACATATCATGTTAATTTCCTTCGAAGCACTTGTTTTCTGAAGTCACAGACTTCATCCAGCGTCTTTTCAGCTGATAGAAGCATTCCTGGAACTATTTTGTGATAACATGCAGCTACCTCGTCACATTCCTCGAGGCCTTGAAACCTTGTTCCTTTCAAGTGGGATCTGATGTTTGAACAGGGGAATGTCGCAATGGGCATCAACTGGGAAATATGGTGGTTGTGGGAGCTGAGGAATTTTGTCCTTGGTCAAAATCTCTGGCTCAATCCATGGTCACTGATGGAACCTCTGTGATGTTGCGAGACAACCACACTCTACTCACTTTCCTTCCAAACACTGCTGTAAACAACGGAAGAGAGAAGAGAGAGAGAGAGAAAGAGAGAGAGAGAAAGAGAGAAAGAGAGAGAGAGAGTGTGTGTGTGTGTGTGTGTGTGTGTGTGTGTGTGTGTGTGTGTGTGTGTGTGTGTTATAAGTTAGTGTGGATGCGCGACAGTGTTCATGGTTAATCTGTACTAAGCTGCTTCACTCTAGGTCTTGGGTCTGTTACCATTCAACAGTCCAGATTAATTTTGAACAGACCTTGTATGTTTAACTGTACAATTGTAAGAACATCTTTTTTTGAACATGATGGATGTTAAAAAATAACATTATTAAAAATGACTAAAAATTCTATTCTTTTTCAAAACTATTCTCAAATTTACTTTGAATCAAATGTTTGTATATCAACTAGAAACATTTCAAAAAACAAGTAAATGTAATTGTCTATACGTTTATAAATACCACACAATACATTGGCATTAAATACATTCGGTTTTATGTATTTATCTATCTGCCCACTCAACATGGTGCATAATCGTGGTTAAAACAGTATGTACACATAGTTCAAATCTCTTGATATTTGTGTGTTGGCAATTCGGATTAGCCTCACTTTGAGAGATTTACTCCCTAAGGTAGCGGCCATCTTAAACTGATCTTTTTAAGGACGAATTAAGTTATGGGTTCGATTTATCCGTGGGGCCAAAACAACGGAATATGGCACCTGGCTGACTTTAAATTGGGGATTTCTTACGTACATGCTCCTGATTCTTTACTATTTCCTTTTTTAGGGGTGGGGGCGCCACAGGCACTAGGGATTAAGCTAGTTAACCCTGCTCCTTGGATAGGTTGCCTGGAGTTATGTCCATATGGAGCTGAAAATAGCAACAATTGTAAACCAGAATAAAAATGATTTGGATTTATCCGTACTTTCACCTGAAGAGAATATATGCTACCAGAGATTAAAAATAGTCAGGTTTCCTCCGCACATCTCTTTGCGGACGCCTCAGAATCAAGGAATTAATGCTAACCGACTTCCGAGGGTGAGGTACTGCCTGGGAGCAATGCACCTCTGGGGATAAATTTAGCCAAATCGGAAATAGTAATTGCTAATTTATATATTGATCTATTTAAATTATCTTAATTAGCCGTCTTCTTATTCATTTTCCATTAGCCATTATGGGACATTTATAAATAAACAAATGTTTTATAGATTAGTCATTCATATGATATTTATTTTTGTATAAATACAAAACATTTGGCACAAGGCTAAAAGTAGCGATGGGGAGGGCTGGTTATCATATGTCTTATCTTAAAGTATCTAGCCACTATCACTAACCCAAACAAACTATACAATATTCTTTGCACCAAAAGACAATTACATACCTTTCATAATACAAACACCATAGTACCACAAAGTCTCTATGAATTCCTAAAATGGTTTTCTAAGCGCAGCGAATCCGAAAGTGGGGTCCATCCAAGAAGGACCGAACTCAATACTCAATTGATCTAGCGAGACAAGTTTCGTTACCATTACAGCACATCGAGTTGTCCGTGATTTTTTAAAGCGTAGCATAGATATGGCACAAGACCGAATGTATGGAGTAACCACTGAGAATAGAAATCACTATTCAGTCGTAATTAATTTAGCGAGGCAAGGTTGCTAAATATTACAACATATCGATGTAACCATTAGTTATTCAAATAAAATAATGTTCTTATCTGAAAGTGTGAAATACCTCTGCATTTCAATCAGAGCCGAGTAGTAAATATGTATATATATATATATATATATATATATATACATATATATATATGTGCGTGTGCGTGCGTGCGTGCGCGCGCGTGTGTGTGTGTGTGTGTGTGTGTGTATGTGTGTGTGTGTGTGTGCAGATATGTAGAAAAATAGTAAAGAACACGTTAGGTAAATAATCCGGAGTTCTTTAAAAACAGTGCTCCATACAGAAGTAGAGCTTAAATTATAATTATTTTAAAAAAAGTATGTTTCCTTCGCTAGATATTTTAAAAACGTGAGCTGAAACCCTCAATATAATTATCAAAATTAAATTGAGTTAAAGTATCAAGCCCTGTTTCATCCTCAAGCGAAAATTTAAGAACAAGAAATCTTGAAATTTACGCATCTTTATAAGCATATTCACTCGCAAAATTAATTACTATGGAAACGGCTGGGGCGACCATTTTGGTAATGAGTCTAAGAGAGGGCTTGATACTTTAACTCAATTTAATTTTAATAATTTTATTGAGGTCTTCGGCTCTCGTTTTTGAAACATGAGAACTCTTATGTAGCGAAAGAATCATATTTTTAAAAAAAAAGAATAATTATAATATATATATATATATATATATATATATATATATATATATATATATATATGAAAGGAAATAATCTACGCTGTCTATTTTAGCAGTATCTTTGGCAACAAAAACTAACAACTACTATATATTATAATATAAAGTTTAATGATTAAATTAGTTATAATTTCGTTCATGCCATTTAGCGGCAAACGCAAAACTCTGAAAGAAATGAGAATAATAAAGGGACTTTATAGTTAGTCGATACCATTTTTGTCCGCCTGTTTGCACATCGTACGAGAAGGGATTAATCTATAGTCCCGAAATATTCTATACTTATTCGTGGAATTCGGGGACATTTTTGTAGCTGATAACTCTTTGAAAATCCCAAAGCTATTTTTTGTTTTTTACGAGGATTTTGAGATAAAATATAAAGATAAATTCCACACTTAACGACGAGGTTTTTGAGAAAATGGAGACAAAATAGAAACATATACTTAACAATCAGGAAGAGGCAGTTGAAGTTTCTGGGGTAGGTAATGAAAAAAGAGGGCTTAAAAAATCTGATACACACGGGACAGAACGAACCCAGGAGGGACTGGGGAAAGCAGAGCGTAACATATTTGGTGAACTTGATTGAAGAGTGTTTGGGAGAAATAACAAGGTGGTGGGGTACATTACGGGGGTGGGAAGGAGACTGAACAGGGCCAATAATATTGGGATTAATCTTCGGATTTTAACAAGCAACTCCAGCAAAATATCAGAAGCACTGTACCAAATGTGGCTGTAATATTCTAAGCATCGATGAATGGTAGATATATATATATATATATATATATATATATATATATATATATATATATATATATATATATATATATATATATATATATATATATATATATATATATATATATCAGAGAATTTGGAGAGAAAAACTGTCTCGCACGAGAGATAATAATTTTACTTTGAATCCTGTTTATCAAACTATTAATTCTCTCTCGATAAATATTTTCCCCATGTATTTCGATTTTCTATGCCAAAGTATAAAGATTATTTCTTCATAAGATTTTTAATTTTCCAGGCAAATACGTTTAAAGAGTTGCATATAAATTCAATTTCCATCTTCCCTCTTTAAAAGACAGACGTTCGCTTTATAATGCAAATTTCAGACAGCACTTCTCTATATTTTATGATTAGGAATTTAATGGCTTTATCAACTCGATAAATATTTTCCCCATGTATTTCGATTTGCTTTGCCAAAATATAAAGTTTATTTCTTCATAAGATATTACAAGTTACTATGGACCGGAAGATGTGGAGGGCTACGTCCTGAAGAGACATGGCACATAAAAGAAGAAGATGTGTCCAGTACGTTACTTAAGGATCCAATAATATCCAGCTACCTAAGATTTGAGGAAATGGCCAGACGTCATATTTACTTTGTGGAAGTGCTTGTTGAGCAATTGAGACATTTTCATCACCCATCATATATATATATATATATATATATATATATATATATATATATATATATATATATATATATATATATATAAATAAAATGATCACGTTCAAGGTGCTCACAACAATTTGCAACAAACATTTCCTAAAATTACTCAAGTTCGGAGTTCGGTTGATAAAGCAATTTGACTTTTATATCCTCCGATAAAATAACAAGGAATGTAAAAAATCAAAGAGAACGAACCAGTTCCTAATTTCCCAAAAAGGAAGAGAGAAAAAAGAATAGAGAACCCGACAGTAAAATTTAATCCCAGCAATGATAGGGTTTATATATATATATATATATATATTATTCGGACTATTGTCCTCATCTTTATTATATATATATATATATATATATATATATATGTGTGTGTGTGTGTGTGTGTGTGTGTGTGTGTGTGTGTGTGTGCGCGTGTGTGTGTGTAAAATATTGGCCAAGTTAGTGCTGGCGTTAATAAAATATTACCCGACGATGTAAAATGAGCGTTATAAGCGTTATAATTTATATATATATATATATATATATATATATATATATATATATATATATATATATATGTGTGTGTGTGTGTACGTGCGCGAGTGTGTGTGTGTAAATACTGGCTAAGTTAGTGCTGGTGTTAATAAAATATTACCCGATGCATAATGATAGAGTTATAATTTATATTAATAATAATAATAATAATAATATATATATATATATACATTTATATATATATATATATATATATATATATATATATATATAGAGAGAGAGAGAGAGAGAGAGAGAGAGAGAGACAGAGACAGAGACAGAGACAGAGGCAGACACAGGACGGGCACGGAGAGAGGGAGAGGAAGGGAGAGAGATAATCTCCTCTAATATGAATACTCACAAATGTAATAACATTTATCATCATTGAGTTTTACATTAAATTGGCCCTCCCTCAAGGCTTAATAAGGAGTCTATAATTTAGCCACTTAATTCCCAATCATAAAATATAGACAAGTGCTGTCTGAAATTTGCATTATAAAGCGAACGTCTGTCTTAATGTGGGAAGATGGAAATTGAATTTATATGCAACTCTTTAAACGTGTTTGCCTGGAAAATTAAACATTTTTTGAAGAAATAAACTTTATATTTTGGCATAGCAAATCAAAATACATGGGGAAAATATTTATCGAGAGAGAATTAATAGTTTGATAAACAGAATTCAAAGTAAAATTATTAACTTTTCTCCCCAAATTCTCTTTTATATCTATAAATCTACCATTCATCGATGCTTAGAATATTACGGCATCATTTGGTTCGGTGCTTCTGATATTTCGCTGGAATGGCTTGTTAAAATGCGAAGATTAATCACAATATTATTGGCCCTGTTCAGTCTCTTTCCCATCGCCGTAAGTTACCTTAAACCGTTGTGCCTTTCTTATAAATACTTTGATGCTAATTGTTAGGGTCAGATTTTTTAATAGTTTTTATATTCCTTTCCCCGGACAGATATGAATTGTACATATGGACATTAGTTAGGGTTTTCATGGAGAAATTGAGGTATTAAGAATAATGGCAAAAATGAGTTCTTTTGGTGTAAAGGATATATGTTCAGTCAGTGATTGTGGCTATCTAAGTTTAAATTTAAAACGGAAGAAGACCATCCTTTACCCCATTTCCCTTGTACCACATTTTGTATATATATATATATATATATATATATATATATATATATATATGAGAAGTCTCTCAATTCAATTTGGTAAAAAGTATAGCATAATAAACGCTTCTCCATACAGAGAATCGAACAAACACAGACCGTTACGATACAACGCAAGCGTCATACCACTATCGAATCTACTTAGTTTGTTGTTCGTTGTTCTTGTGTTATAATTTATATATATATATATATATATATATATATATATATATATATATATATATATATATATATATATATCGTCCAGATTTAAGCCGGGATCAGAGACGTTTACCCCTAGGCTATCAGCTGACGGCAGAGAAAGGGAATTTTTAACCCATTTTATACGTTATATATAAACGCCTTACGATCCGATATAGTGCTCGATTCTTACGAAGAGCGATGCATTAAAGCATCAGCAACTGTTAAATAATCCCATTTCTTCATAGTGCTCAATCGGCGAACGAGGGAAATAAATAAATATTGCTCTTTTGTTAAGACGTTTTGAATTTAAGCACATTACTCGACTGGCGACGAGGTTTCATCAATTTATCTGTTGGGTTGGCCTGATGTAATAATAAATTCTATGCTAACAGTTTATTCTATCGCAGTTCTTGATTGTGACCCCCTCTCCATTCCCATATTTTTTTTAACCAACTTTAATCTGCAAAAAAATAAAATAAAATAAATAAATGCAATGTCAGTCGCTACCCAAAGTCCTCCTGATTACTCTTCCTTCGTTCTTGTTACTTAACAATGTTTCTCTTTCTAACTATTCTACACTCATTAAACACTTGCGTCTCAGTGGCTTTAATATCTTGCTTGGGGCGAAATCGATTAAAACAATATTGTATCTGCTTTCACTAATCCTTATAATACATTATTTTTTGCATTTGGATTTTTGGAGCTTTCAGTATCATTAGTGGTAGTTGTATAATATTATTATAGTTCTAGTGGTGATTGATAGTGCGTTGTCTAACTGCAAATTGTTTAGATAAATGGCATGTGAGCCTGCGGGAAATGTTAGTTGTTATGTAACCGATACAAAATATGTTTTGTTTATTACCTATAGAAATAGTAATAGAAACAATATTAATCCTATGTATTGGAATGGTAGCTTAAGAGATATTATGTTTATAATTAGGTTACTAGTTGAAATTTTCTTATAATAAATAATAAATATTAAGTGCTTATTTATATCGAGTTTTAACGCATGTCATCTATTTGAAGAAAGAGAAATACTAACTATTATTAGCTTCTCTCTTTCCATACCAAATTACTCTAGAAATCCAATTGCAAAAATTGATGAAAGATTAATAAATCAACTTGCACCCCTGATCAAATTAATTGAAACAAAACGAATAATTTCGTTATTATTTACATTTTTTCGTACTTTTCAAATGAAACATGACCCAGTGCACATGTAAGTACTTCCTATGTCCATTCCCCCAAGTCGTTCTTTGCAAATTGACCACAGATTCTCGATTGGATTAAATCAGTAGAGTTTTCGGGACAGTCTATAGTACTTAGATTTGATCACTGGTAAGGCTTGCCAGTGTGTTTGTGCAGCATTACAATTTTCGTACGCTTCCTTGGAGTAACGTCCATCGCAGACAATAGCCTTATGACAACTAATCGACTGTCGAGACAATAGTGTCTGGGCATGATGAAAATCTGATGCAGTCACGGATGACGCAGTATTATTCATGGCCAAACAAATTTCAGCATACACCACAAAAATAGATTCATATTACTGTAAACCACTGCAAATGACATAATCTGAAGAAAAATAGAAATAGTCACTGCAATGGGGCTAAAACTCACCGTGTGGAGAAAGAAAGAAAAAGAAATCGTTTTTTTCCGTTAATTTACACAAAGGTGTACATACTATAAAAGCATCCATTCATTAAGAGAATGTATTTGTTTAATACTCCTTTTTCGTAAATATACAAAAAATGTCATTAAGCGTTTTCGGTACACGCTGAAATTACACGTTGTTGCTTGTAGATCTCAAACAAAAAATAACATTGTAAGACCTTGCTACTTAAAAATACATTTGATTTTTACGCTTCTATGTATTTTTCTCCACCCCTGAAGATGACTCATGTAATTCGAAACATTAGACATAATACAAAATTTGGGAATGTATAACAGCCAAATACGCACAGTGTTTTCCGTAAAAAAAAGACAGATTAATAAATTCAATAGAAATAAAATTAGTTTTTATTTAGTTTTCCCACCGTTCTTACATTTTTTGTTTGATGGGGTTGAGGGAATACAAAAACTGTCCATATCAACCCTTGTCCCAAGCGCTTTCGGCCACTTCCTCGATTCTTTAGACATTTCTAAGGGGATTTTGTTTTTCTGTTGATAGTTTCTTTCCATGTTTTCAGTGTCAGATGTATTATTTGTGTAGTTTTGAATACTACTAGGAGCGTTTATTCCGAGCCTTCGAATGTTGGACACTGGCATTTCTAACTACATCATTGTTAAACAAATAGAATTATTCTTACAAAAAATACACGTCACCAGTAATAAAAAAATACAACACAACAAAACATCAACATATTTTACGGTAACTAGATGAACAATAATTATAAGCAGGACGAATTCACTATACGAAGAGACATTAAACGCCATATTTCCTGTGTAATTATAATTACAATTAAAGCTCATGTTATACAAAATGGAAAACCGCAAAACTTGATGTCAATAATTAAAATAAGCCCGTCAAATATAAACTAGCAATGATCAAAAAAGTGCATCAATTTCACTGCCCAATACAAGACCGTGTTTCTTGTCATAACATTACATCAGAGACGGATATGCAATGTGATAGGTCCTGATATGGCATCTCATCTACAGTCACTTTCTTACAGACATGATGTGGCTTCTCTTTGTCATTTCTACAAATATTTTCATGGCAACTGCTCTAACGAGCTACTTTCGCCGGTACCCAAACTGAATGAATTTAAGCGTTCTACTAGGTTGGCATCTCGGTGCCACCCTCTCACTGACGAAAGAGTTAAATGTAACCGCCTCTTCTACTCCAACAGCTTCTTCTGTCGCACTTCCAAACAGTGGAACTACCTTCCTCTTACTTGCTTCCGCAATAGATATAATCTTCAAATATTTGAATTTAATGTCAATCGACATCTTCTGATGCCTTGATCCTGGTCGCCGTCCTTCTCTATATCCTTTCCTCAAACACCCTCCTTTACTCACGCTCCTACACTTTGTAACCCCTGCGTGCTAGTGGCACTTCCGTCTTGCTTGAGGTGAAACGCTTAAAAAAAATGAAGAGATATACTACTACCTCCTTGAGTTGATGTCACATATGTCACTTATCAGAGGCTCGGAATAATTGCTCCTACTAGTATTCGAAAAATAAAAGCACAGTGAATATATATATATATATATATATATATATATATATATATATATATATATATATATTATTAAAGCCAATCCCTGCAGTACATACACTAATTTTATATCTCATGTATGATGCGACGCCTTTAAAATTAACTTCAAATGTCGTGCATATATATATATATATATATATATATATATATATATATATATATATATATATATATATGTGTGTGTGTGTGTGTGTGTGTGTGTGTGTGTGTGTGTGTATGTGGGGGATGTATATTAGTATCCGAAACAAAAGCGAAAATTATGAGAGAACGTAGAAAATTTATTAACGACATTTTCACCGTTGAGCGTATGCGCACTTCGGCTTCGTCATTATGTGTATGTGTATGTGTATGTGTACATATATGTACAAGTATACTTTAAAAAATCCTATAATATATGTCCTGGAGGTGTATATATGTACATATGTGTGATGTGTGTAAGTCCCCCTCACTCACTCACTCACTCACTCACTCTCTCTCTCTCTCTCACACACACAATCTCTATCTATCTATCGATCTATACACACACACACACACACACACACACACACACACACACACACATATATATATATATATATATAGACAGAGAGAGAGAGAGAGAGAGAGAGTGAGATAAATAGATATAATACATTTCCAGCCCACACTGCAATCATAAACTGATGCTGGTATCTAGCCTTCATGTTGGAGATCAGCTGTGGCTCGACCTGAAGGTAGGTGGGCACCGACAGGTCTAGTTGCTAAGACTCTTTAAGCATGAACAAATACATCTCCGGCTTTCAGTCCACATTGTGAAGGGGAAACGGATCAGTTGCTCAGTGCCAGAGTGACTATACAACCACACCTGTTCATGTGAATGATGATGATGATGATTGTAAATTTACAAATAAAGGAATTAGTTATGTTACCAAATAGAAACCTCAGGATTACATACAAAATCCCAAGATAGATAAAGCAATTCTTTTACTCATTAAGTAAGGAAAAATACAAAATATGCATTTATATTAGTAGTAAAAGGAAATAAAATATTTTTCCAGAAATGAACGTATCATTTGATCGTACAATAATATATAAACTGCAGTGTGGATTTGTACACTATTTCTAGAATATCCTAAATAAAAGATTGTCGTAAATATTTTTTAACTAATTTTCATGATCTGAAAAACTTCCAAGGACAAGTGATGTGAGTTTACATCTTGTTAGAGATCCATACTGCTTACGTAAAAACGACTTCTAATATGAGCTCTCTAGTAAAAGAAACCACAAAATTAGAGTGAAAATTAAACTAATTCTAAACGTGAAAATGACAGTACATCATCGTCGAAGTTCTGACAGTTGGGGATTCTTATGAATTGGTTTATTTATTTATTTATTGATTTATTACACAGAATGGAAGAAAAATAAACTGGGCGCAAGTATGATAGCAAAACATTTACGAATGCAAATAATTGGCTTTCTCTTTTCATTTCCTTTTGCAAAACAAAAACAAATCCGTAGATTAAATGGGTCCAAATGACATTTGACTAGAAGTCACTCAGTGCATAGAGATACAATAAAACACGCTTTGGTAAAAACCAGAAGATGGCATCTTAAATTGATTATCTGCTTCTAAGGAACACGATGGATTTCCGTACAACCTTTCGATATGTCATGTTCATTTATTTTACGCTCACATCTTAATTTCCTGTACGCCCTAAAGTATTGCAATTTTCATTATCTGGTTGGCCGAATGGCTAAAGGTATGAAAAAATCGAAATTAGCCTTCGATAGTTTGCATTCACTTCACTCTAATATATTTGGCATAGGCATGAACTCAATTCCTCCCTCCAACTGTAGCTAAATAGTACGCCAGTTGGATGTTTATCCCTCTGTAACGCAGAATAGATTTTGTTAAAATCGCAATAGGATCCCTTTCTGTCGTTGCAGTCATCAAGAAGTCAAGATGGATATTTTGCATGATTAGATTCCAAGACAGTATAAATTGCTTTCAAGAAATATTTCTAAAGAACAATATTTTCGTTGGGCTAAAATCATAGGCTTTATGGTTCCGTTGATATTGGCGGCCTCCCTTCAAAGGTAACGTCTCTCCATGATCTCATTGGGGAAAAAAGTTTTCGCCGAAAATTGTTCTCTGCTGATAAATAAAGAATTTGATACCCGATCAATTTTCCGAAGCTAAATATCTGTTTACCTTGAGGATTAATCTCGTATAAATAATCCATGCCGTTTTTCATACAATTTCTATCAACTACATGGTACCAACTATCATTAGTAGTACTAACCATCTTTCAAACAGTAACAGACTTAAATGCCTTCCCCTGACCTTAGAGAAATCGATACTCTAGTCAGTGTGCGAGCTAAGTCGTCATGACGCTCTGAAACAGGATGTTCCACCAGATCGAAATCCGCCTGTAAAGAAACAGAACGTATACAAGACAATAGTCCTTCATCTGTTTCGCTGTGAGGGCTAATAGATACTGTACCATAAGAATATCAAGAAATTGGAAAACGTATATATTCAAGATCCAAGTTCTTAGATCGGCATCCGCGGAGGACATTACGATAAATCTAAAATCCTGCACAGCGCCATAATTAACGATATCGATTGAATGTTTGTCTAGGTCAGGGATGAGCAACCATTGGCACGCGTGCCAAACACGGCACGCTGATGACTTGTTTCTGGCACGCGAAACTGATTCTTTGTTGACTTAGTTTTATTCTTTCTCCCCTTTCATGTATGTCATTTTCTCATATATTTTTTATTTTATGTTCTTTAAAGATTGTGCAAAATGTCACGATCAGCAGTTGAGAAACGATGTTATTCAAGTGAATAGAATATTAGATAATTTAAAGAATACGGAACTGTAAAATTTTGTATGATTAAGAAAGACAATAAAGTCGTATGCATTTTCTGTTCCGAAACAATCGTTTGTAAGATTTCTTCTATAAAGTGACATTTTGCAAGTGTTCATAGAAATTTAAGCAATAAAATGGAGGAGGAACGAAGAGAATTAATTTCCTGTGAACTCAACGAGAGAAAAGAAAAAAAAGGCTGATACTGTTATGAAATATTTCAAGTAAGCCGAGTCCCAACTCAGTTGCTGCTAGTTTTGAGCTTTCAAAAGATATTGCCCAACATGGAAAGTCTTTCAGCGATGGATGGTGTATAAAAAAAAAAGCTTGGCTAGAATGTACGCCTTTTTGTTTTTTGACAATTTTCACAAAAGGAAGATTATTCAGCACATTAAAGATTTTTTCTGTGAGCAGGAAAACAGTTAAGGATAGGATACTTAAGTTGCAAAGGAATATAACTGAACAACTGACAAAAGATCTGTCTTCATGTAAGTTCGTTTTTTATTTATATGTGTTGTTAAGGACATTATATCATCAGCTAGACTAGCCATATTTTCTCGATTTTGTAGTAGATACTACAAAGCATATGAAGAGATAATGATCCTTGTTACACTACCTGAGCGTACCTTCGGGGCTGAAATTTTACTGAATTAGGTAGAATCTTTACATGAACGACTAAAACTACACAGCAATGTTCGTTCGCTTAGACGAATTTTGGTTGTAAAACGATTTATCGAATGCTTAGATGAGATAAATTTTTTTTTGACTGACCAAAAAGTGTCTTACCAAGAATTATTTGACGTGTAGGATTATAAACTGATGTTTTTGCGATTTTTGTGAACCTTTAAATGACTTAGATATTAAATTACAATGCTCTCTTAAGGTATTTGATGCCATTGTGAGTTACATAATGGCTTTAAAATGAAATGAAACTAGAAGTCTTTAAGAGGCGTGTAGATAATAAGATATTTAGATAGTACCCAAACCTAAAGAGATACGTCGATGATCTCCTAAAAAATGACAGAACAGACCGTCAATGTCTTCAAAAGCTGTTTGTAAACTTCATCGAATCGACTGTTGAGTAGGTCTTTACAAGTTTTGATAAGTCCAGAGAACTAAAATAGATAACAAAATTCATTGTTCCCAAACTGTATCAAACTGGATGAACTAAACTTGCAAATGATTTATGGATAGACTTAGATTATATGGAAATGCAGTCGATTGAAGTTCAGAAATCTGTTGACACTAGTTTTGACTTGAAAAATATTGAAAAGGAACGGTTAGAAATGGAAGTGTCAGAGAAAAACGCGGTAAACGAAATATTAAAAACTTGGAATTTCATTCCAGAAAGTTTTCTCTGCTTGAAAATTAATCGAAAAAAGTAACAGTATTAACTTTTTGTGGTGATGATAATAGAAGTTAATATAGTCTTTAACTTGTGTGAGTATTTATGGCAGTTAGATTTATAATTACAGGCTAATAAAAATATCACCTTTTTGTAAAAACCTCATCATTTTTTCATTCAATCAGTTGTATATGATTTGTATAATTTCTTACAATACCGTGTGTGTACTGCTCTGGGGTGAATTTTTTATCATTTAAAAAGGTTCTTCCCACACTTAAGAGATATCAAATAATATTTTCTCAAAAGGTTTTTGTTGGCACGAGCAAAAAAAAAAATGTTAGAGATTTAGCCGATGTTGTCACGCACTCTCGATAATTTTCTCACCCCTGGTCTAGGTCCAAATCCGCATGCGCTTCGGAAACGTACGCCAATGGATCTACTGAAAGATGATATGGCATGTGACAAAAACAAAAGGTAAAAACAAAATATCAAGTCTAGAGTCAACTGTTATCTTTCCCTTCTCGCCATATTAACTACCCCCCTTAATGTTACTGTAAAACAAAACAAAATAAGAAAAAAAAAACATTCGATTTCTTTAGTCGTAACTTGACTCCTATTCTAAAAATGTCCGCTGCAAATATTCCATTAAAAAAAATCGATGCTGTAAGGACAAACAAATGAGTTGGGGGATTGGTTCGTTTGTTTGACGGCATATCAAATCTTTTCCAGGTTATCTAATGCCGAATTCCGTCCTTTTGTCGAAAAATACGTAGATAGAGGCATTTCCGAGTTGCATGAGAGTAAAAAAAGTGAGACATAGATCCTGTTTGCAGAAAGAAAAAAAAAGGTTACGCATATGTCCAGTTTGCATGATAGCCAAAAAGGTGGATATAGGCCTAACTTTCAAATGCTTAAAAAAATGGTATACAGAGACGAGGGTTGTACGAGAGTCAAAATGAGTGACACACAGACGAGTCTTGTACGATAGTCAAAATGAGTAACACATAGACGAGGCTTGTACGAGAGTCAAAATGAGTGACACACAGACGAGGCTTGTACGAAAGTTAAAATGAGTGACTCACGGACGAGGTACAAAAAAAGAACCTCGGAGAAACCATGAACAAAGATTAAAAACATGTCTAACAAATATCAGATGAGAAAATTGTTTCTTATTTAGAAGCATGCAGACCCTCTGACTCACAACAAGCTGTAAAATCTCGTAAAATAAAGGACAAAGATCCAACCAGACGATATTGTACGTTAAAAGTAAAGTTTAATCGTGATTTTTTTCCATTTTCTACAAAATGAAACAAAATAAATAAAATTAAAACTTAATGAAAATATAGTTCTACTGTATTTACAGGATGCATATCAAAGTAATGCACTGAATTATTATTAAGATGCACTTTCCAACCCTCGAGAATACGAATTTAATCTCCGTACTTGATTGACAGCTAGATAACATCATTTAACAGTTGAAGTGACTAGTTGTAGCCATAAGTTCAATGCTAAGAATTTCACCTCTTGTCTCAAAAATTCTCTCCTGACCGCTTGCTTTCCAATCAACTTTAATTTTCAAAAATTTTAAGTGCAATGTCAATTGTTATTTTTTGTGTACTTATTTACTGTTCGTTTTATTGGTCCGCTGAAGGCATGGTGGATAGCGGCCCGAATAAAGGAATTTGAGTGCCGAGTTCGAATTCCAGTCAAGTTTATTACATTCACTTACGACCTAATACCCTTGGGAAAGTTATGTATCCATCTTTTCCTCCGGTACGTGTAAATAGCAGGATAGTTTGGGTGTTATAACTTTGGCTGGTAACCAGTCTAATTGAAGGAAACCTTTGAATTTGGAGATGGATGCGCTCCGCCGATCTGTCTGGGCCCATGAAACATCACCGCTGTTATACCTGCAGTACATGTGGTGTCCCTATAACACAAAGGTCTTATGTGATTCGTGATTGTTATTGGTCTCTTTCCTGAATAATGATTTTCTTTTTCCCATATTCTCTAACACTCAGTAACCCCTTGATTCCTAGTGGCTCGATTGTCTTGCTTGGGGTGAAATTATTCATAAAGTTCTGACATTTTTAAATAAGATACGCTGATTTGGTTTCGCAAAACCGAATCCCTTTCATTCGCTCTGTATTCCGATTGTAAAGAGGAACATCCAGCTAGATCGCATTCCTCGAAAAACTCCTTATTTGTGGAAGAGATCCTTGCAGGCTTGTGAATATATAATTGTATAAAATATAATTGTACTTTATTTTTTGAAGAATAAATTTGATAAACGATAACGGAAATTATATATGACTCGACCTTGTTATTTTCTTAATGACTTTAAACATGCTGGCATATAAACATAAGTATTTATTTCGGGATGTGTATTTATATGGATATTAATTTCCGATTTAATAAATGTCGATACAGTGATTTCGAAATTTCATTTCTGGATCAAAATAAAATTCTGTTTGGCAGCTTTTATCCGTAATGACTTTAGTGGAAATTGGAGGCATTACCGATAAACTAATTTCTGTTTTATGATTCATAAATTTGTTTTTTGTTTTTCTTTTTCTCATATTTTTTCAAACTCACTGACCCCTTTTGCGTCTTTGTGGCTTAATTTGTTTGTTTGATGTAGAATGATAGAAACAAGAAATATATAGCTGATTCTTGTATATTTTTATTATGTTTGCTGTTAGGGTTAGTTCGCTACAGTAGTGTACACTTTAAACATTTCGAAATAAATTAGAAATGTTACAAATTTTACTGGCAAAGACCAATTATACCTATAGTATAACTGAAATATGTGGACGGCGTAGCATTGGGGACAAGTTCGTTTATCGATTATGCCATTAGAAGGGAACCTGGTTTTAAGATGTGGCTGTATTATTTTCAAGATATTTCGATCATGTTCGTACCAATAAGGATTTGTTGACAATTTGTTCGACAAGTGTCTACGGTAAGTAATATCACACAGCACGTGCAGATAATTTTCCTTGTGGTTCCTGCCACTTCGACTCTGCTTAACAAATATCTAAGCTTGCCCTAATTTTTGATCTTATCGATTAATATACCATCGTTACCTCTGAGGCATAAACTTAAAAGATGTTAGTCTCTCGCCGTAGGGATAATTATCAATAATCTGATTTCGCAGGACGTTTAAGATAAGCAGTAGGTTCGAGCCTGGTTACTTATCTCTAACATTACTCGAGATCTCGGTAAGTCGGGGAAATCCTGATCCAGCCAATGATCACATTTTGCGTATAGAAATGCAGGGGTTCTCTACTTACGGCAGAGTTCAGTTTCTACGATGCGTCGTAACGCGAATTTCAGTGTAAATCGGAACGTAGCCGCGATTGTCCGTAAATAAGCATTCACTCATCAACACTCCAATATGGCGTACAACCAGGAACTGACCCACACTGTCTTCCTCACTCTAGCGCTCTGTGACGACACATTCTTCCGATACGCAAATTATACTTCCTCCGTGCTGTTTGCGTCGTTTGTATTTATTTCCGTTTACAAAACCAGGTTCCCTTCTTATGACATTATCTGTAAACGAACTTATCCCCAATGCTCCACCTGACCCATATTTCAGGTATACTATAGGTATAATTGGTCTTTGCCAGCAAAATTTATAACATTTCTAATTTATTTCGTAATGTTTAATGTGTACACTACTGCAGCGAACAGCAAACAAAATAAAAATATATAAAAATCGGCTATATATTTCTTGTTTCCATAATTCTACATCAGACAAAAAAATTAAGCGAACAAAGACAGAAAAGTGTTCCGACTAAAAGAAATTGTAATAGCCCACTTTCTGTTCGCTATTGAGTAAGAAACTGAAGGTTGTAGAAATGAATGAAACTGACCGTGAAAGATCCAGCTCCTAGCTGCCTTATTTTACAATTCAGGTTCGATATTTTGATTTAGAAATCACTGAAAATAGAAATCGGTGCTTAAAATAGAATATGCAATCACCCCACGGGAACAACATCTTAAAAGAAAGTTAGATACAAAAAGCATGCAGTATTTCATTGTCAGTCAATATTAACAACGAAAAATTAAATAAGGTTATTACTAAGTATCCCAGCAATAGATATTAAACCTAGAGTGAGATTTGAACTTATAACCTTTCTATTTGGAAGTTTGTCTTATTGCGATAACTAATTTAAATCGATTGGCTATAGTGACATAGCCTGACTGGCTCACTCAAAGATATCATTTTTCTATATTATTTCTTCGATCGCATATACGGGTAACATCTATAAATATAAACCCATTCAGAATATACACTCGTTTCTTCTAGAATCAGCTGTTTTATATTCAGGGTGTAAGTTAAGCTAGGTCAGATATAGTAGTGATTCCCAAACCTTTTTTACTCTGGGCCGGGGTTAGTTACGACCGCGTGAGGTTTATGCATTCTACTATATTGACGATTCGCTTTCATCGTTAGTTCTATTTTAATAGTTTCTTTACGCGTTCTCGCCTCTGGATCCCTTTTCCCGTTTACGATTTTCAAGAAGTTTTTTCGGAAGTGCAACGTCACCCCCATTTTTTGTTTTCCTGAATTCTGACCTTTTATTGTCCCTTACTAAAGTCTTCTCATTCACGTTCTCGCTCAGTTACCCGGGCGTCTTAGTGGCATCATCATCTTGCTTGGGTGTGTATATTAATGCATACCCCGACGATAATCGAGGAAACAGTGAGGCAACTGCAAGCCTGAATTTCATTCCAATTTATTGATTTGAACATAAGTAGATCTTGTTGCCTATTGATTTTAAAGAGGGTTAGAACCTTTTTAGAAATGTTGATACCTTATTTATGTTCAGCGATATCATATCGATCATTATTACCTGTTTGTCGATTCGACCCATTACATCTAGTTAATAATAAGAAAAGGGAGTATAACTATCTTAGGGTTATAATTTAGACTAAGCGATTTTATGCCGCGGGGTATGAGTAGGCTGGCTCCAATTATATACGGGCGTTATCTTTTCCAATACTAGAATTCATGACTCGAGATTCGCTTAAAGCAGAGATTTATTTTCGAATAGAAATGATGAATGAGTTGTGATATGAAAGACAGAGGTTGTTGTAGGAAGTGTACATTATAACGACAAGGAGAACAGATAACAATTGACTTGAAGCGGTTAAGAGTATAGTGTTCACAGAAGTAATCCAGCGGAAGTCTGTTCTGCAAAGAGGCAATTCTATAGAAAAGAGTTGTCTGAGTTGAATGTTCTTGACTATAACTCGGAGGAAAATTAAGGTTCCTCGACTCCGTGGAAGCAGTATGGCGTTTCTTAGCTGTAAAAGTCTGAATTGGTGGAACTAAAGAATGTACCTTAAGCATTCGCCATGAAAAGAGTTAGCTTAAGCGGGCAACGTCCTGTCGACAGGAAAGAGGCTGCAGTGTGAAGAACAAGTCTTTCTCCACGTGTTCGCGTGAACGATTTTGAACGCACTCTACGCTGAAAAATGAGAATTGGGCATTGCCAGCTCTTGTCTAGAAAAATTATGCAAGAGAGTGTCAGGTACACCACAGAATGATAGAATGAGCTTATCATTCCTTTCAGCGTCGTTAGCAATGGATATTCTGAAAGAGGCTAAAGTACACCCAGGTAAATTCTGGGAGGGTGTTAATCTCTGTTGCTAATCTTGTACTTACCATTCGTGACTGGATATCAGTTAAAATTATAAGACAGATACTTAGTGGTCAGTTTCCTCTATAATTAACGGGTTAGAAACAATATGTGTCCCTTGACAACTGAACCATATTCCGATGACCCTAACGGTGTTTTACGCTTTCCCCGCATAACATGCACGCTTTCTTAAAAAAGAAAATGGTTTGAATTTTTTCGCATCGTAGGGGTAGCTGAATAAATCGTAATTTTCAAATCGTTTCTACGCAGCCATCTGGTTTAGATAGAATAACTGTATTGAATACCGACTTATAGAATCTGTAGTTATCCGTAAAAAAAATTAATATGTCTTGGCTCATTATTTTCATATACATTTTTATATGAACTAGAAAAACTCGTAAAAATTTCACGGTTTTCCTGTTTTCATTTTCTGACGAAACTTAATACTTAAGTTAATGATTGAATAATCACATAGCGAGTTCTAGGACTATAAAATGGCTGTCGAAATTCCCTTATCACGTCGTTAAATATTTGAGCTTGAAAAAAGAAAGAAAGAATGCAAAAAAGAAGGGAAGATACAGTTGTTTAAGGGCTGTTGCAGTGTAATGGAAAAAGTCAAATTCAATTTTTTTTTCATTTGTATCCCCTTACTTCTTATAAACAACGACTAGCATTCATATTTATTACAATAACAATCATAAATAGGAATGCTAGTCGTTGTTTATAAGAAGTAAGGGGATACAAATGAAAAGATTTAAAATTGACTTTTTCCATTTCCCTGAAACACTCTTGAGCAATTGTATCTTCACTTTTTTCTTGCATTCTTTCTTTCTTTCATTTTCTCACTGAAACCAAGTAGCGTCTCTAATATGGCTTCCGTTTTTTTTTTCACGCAATCAAAACGGATTAGTCAATTAGTTATGAGGTATTGGTAGGTTATGTTAAGCACTTCTATATTCCCTTCTTTGTTTCTTTCATTTTCTCACAGAAACCAAGTACTGTCTTTATTTCTCTCTCTCTCTTCAAAAAAGTAATTGCCCATTATTTATGAGGAATTCAGAGGACATAACGGTCGTGCAAACTAGGAACTAAGAAAGAGACGGACAAGCCCAATTCTCACATGATATGTAGATATGATCTCATTAGAGCTAATAAGTCTACTATTTCCAAATATAATTGTTAAGTACTTGTAATTCTTTTCAACGCGGGATCCTATCGATTGCTTTAATGCTTTGCGCCCGACCTTTAAAACGATTTAACTAAGTTCCATGTTCTAAAAAATGTCTCGAACCGATCTAATAGCATTTCCAGCGAGGGCGACACGTTAGAATTATTGCCTTCTTCCGGAAAGTGAGTCCGGTTAAATCTGTGAAGTGAGGCTCGTAGCATTCAAATAGTTTTCGTGCAAATTGACCCTAATGTTTCACATTCTATAGAATGCGTGAAGATGAGACAGCAACAAGAAGCAAGTCTTTTAACTCACAAAATTGATTAACAAAATCAAAACACCTTAATTACTCGACTTCAGGCACGTGTAACGAATTATATTAATATGAAAGAAAGGGAAATTAATGATACAATAATTTAATAACAAATAAACGTGTTATGAAAAAAAAAAGGAAAATACAAAAGAAAAAAAAGAAAATACAAAAAAACAAAAAACAAAGCTAGCATCATCTTTTAACAACGATCATTCAGAGATTATTAAATTCGCCTAATATATTGAGATCTGGTTCAAAGAATTCGCTAAAACGGAAGAAATAATGAACAAAGAAAATTGTTTAAGGTTCTTAACACAACGAAAATATGTTCTGTACTGAGTGTCGGCACGACCACAGTTATAGATCATTTTAAATGGTCAATCATACCATGTTCCACGTTTCGGAAGCACGAAGGCTTATACTCAAGCAGAGGCTGATTTCTAGGAGGAAAATTCCGTACGAAATCCCAATAAATGCCATCTCAATCTCGCACACATACACACACATGCACAAACACACACATCCAGACACACACATGCACACATGCACACAGACACACATTTATATATATATATATATATATATATATATATATATACAATATTCAAATCATATAACACATAAATCAATCCCAATACAAATTAATTTAAATACTAATCTATCTATCTATCTATCTATCTATCTATCTATCTATCTATATATATATATATATATATATATATATATATATATATATAACATGAATCATTCATACTAAAAACAGATATAGACGTTAATGATTAAATGTCGAAAATACATCTTCGCAAACAATTTTAATAAAGTACATTAACCCCGAAACTGTATATGAATGATATGATCCCTGTTTATAAATTCCAGTTGCATAAGGTCTTTTTTAGTTTTTTACAAGCTTTTGTCTGTTCCAACAGATCTTCAGGAATGGAAATAGATTTGTTTTTGTTTTTTTACTTCTCGGTAATTTCGTTGTCCTGTTATTACCTATTACCTGTTATTATCTCAATCTCTCTCACACACACACACATGCACACACATACACTCACATTTCACACACTAACGCACGCACACAAGCACACACACAGACACACAGACACACAGACACACACACACACATATATATATATATATATATTATTCAAATCATATAACACATAAATCAATCCCAATCCCAAATAATTTAAATACTAATTTACATTTCTATCTATCTATCTATCTATCTATCTATCTATCTATCTATCTATCTATCTATCTATCTGTGTGTGTGAAAATATGTAGAAAATAAGAAAGAACTCCTAAGGTAAATAATCCAAACTTCTTTAGCATTTTTGTTATTATTTTTAAAAACAGT